>OVBJ01002783.1:0-15381 GCA_900406535.1 Noccaea bulbosa
TAAAATATTATAAATATCTTGAAAGTCTCAAGTTGGAAATGAAGAAATATGATGGTTTATAAACCTATTATAAAAGAACGACTATAATAAAAAATTAGAAAAGTATGAATATTGATTTAATAAACAATCCCAAATTATAAATAATTTTGATTTAATATAGTTTTTAATAGTACATTTATCACATAAAACTTATTAAATTAGATTTATTTTAAATAATTTAATTATTTATTTAAATATATAATCCATAAATTTCTTACCCCGCGCAGGGCGATGGTCTAACCCTAGTACTATTAGTATATGTTAGGATAGCACACAGTGATTTAGATACAAACTAATAAAGGATGTGAGCATTAAATTCATTGTCAATTAAGTTTCAGTTGAAAGCTCATAATCTTCACCAGTTTTATTCCACAAACTACATATACTAATTGATATTAATTGTTTATTTATATATTTCTTCTTTTAAAATATTAAACGAACAGAAGTGGGAGAAAAAAAAAAAAATATATACCCCCCTAAACTATTAACCCTTATTTTTTTTGGCAAAAAAAAAAAAAAAACTATTAACCCTTAATCCAAAAGGCCAAACAAGAAGGTTTGGTGTTATGTATATACCTCAAGAAACTCAGCTCCAACTTCGAGTCCTGATTCTGTGGGTTGGTTCTTCATCGAATAAGATCTGGTATACATAGACCTTGCAAGTGAGAAGCTCCTGACAAGTATCTTTCTTTTGCTCTCCATTTCTGGATTGAGTTCCAATTTCTTGGGAACTGACAATGAGCTATTTAGCTTCTTTTGATATGAAATCACAGCCTTCACAAACTCCTATTAATGGTAAACCACATATATAAGGACATAAACTCAATCAAGAAAAGTAAAAGTTTAGTGTCTATATCAAAAACCTACAAACCTGATAAGCAACAGGACAACCAGGGAGATCAAATTCATCGAGACCATTCTTCCTCATCCTCTCTGGATGGAACTGTAAACCCATGAGGAACTTTCCATCTTTAGGATTATACATGTCAGGATCATAAAACCCTTCGATCAAACCATCAGGAGCGAAAGCCATTGGCTCGAACCTCTGCGCCAGTCTCTTAACCCCTTGGTGGTGATAACTGTTAACCAAGATCTCCATCTTCTCTTCATCCAATGAATCTTTGAACCATTTATGCAAAGGACTGTTATCTACTATCTTAACCTCATGTCTATGACCATCATAGTTATCATAATCCATATGCTTTCTTCTACGTTCCTCGGGGAGCTTAGTTGTCACCTCTTTCTCCAAATCTTGATACAGACTCCCACCACAAGCAACATTCAAAACCTACAAGTTTCATCAGATTCGTTAATATTTAGTTCTCTTAGTAAGAGCGGAGATAAAGTTTCATATGTTTTTTTAAGTTACCAACAAAAAAGGTCCCATATGTTAAGTTTTATAAATTACAAAGATTAGATTCTCCATATCCATTATATATATTCTTTTCAATGACAAAACAAAACAGCCATCAGCCATTTTATGTGGTTATTAAAAAAAATATTATTATTATTTTTTTTTTTTCAAGGAAGGGCTAAGAATTAAGTCGAAGGTACATTACCTGTGATCCTCTACAAATCCCCAAGTAAGGAATGCTCTGTTCAAGGCACAACTTTGCGAGGGCAAACTCAATAGAGTCTTTTTCCTTGTCGATAGTAGCATCACTCGCGTGTGTCTTCCGGATCTCGTCGAGTTCTTCAGGTGAAAGGGATGAAATTTCTGATTCGTATAAAGAAGGGTCAATGTCTTCTCCTTCACAAAGGAGAACTCCATGGATGGGCTTGAAGCTGTCCAACAACTTGTCAACGCCAGCCACTCGTGGTACAATCACCGGCACAGCGCCATACTCGACTATAAGGTCAAGATGGTACTCACCTAAAGTCCCAAAAAAAAAAAAAAATTCAACATAATTAGCCTACCAGAAATATAGGAGAAAATGTAAGAACAAAACGTATAACATTCCAAGAAATCACTAAAATGAGTTTTACCGACGAAATCGACAAATTTGTTTTTGCGAAGTGTGCGTCTAGAGACCACAAGGACACGAGGGAGAATCTGTGAGAGATCTTTGAGGCTATGATTTTCCATCTTTTTGTGCCTTACACGTAAAAAGGGAGTCTGAGTTTTGAGTTGAAAGAGGGAGAAAAATGAAGGTGAATATTTAGGAGGAGGGACCATAATACAATAAGATCTTTTTTTTTTTTTTTTTTTTTTTTTTTTTTTTTTTNCATCAGTTCTTCTTTCTTTCTTATTCAACAATTATTGGCTCTCTTTATATTTTACTACAGTTTAACACATTTATGTTGATGCTGAATAAATTATTATTAATTTTTTTGCTTTATTGAACTCGTCTCACGTTTTTTTCAAGGTATAAATAGAAAATATAAAACGAATAAAAAGGTATCATTCCATTTATTATTTTTTCCAGTGGTTGTGCCGTTGTGGTTTTGTTTTACTGCAATTATATTAAAGCAAGTGCTTCCAATGATGAGGGTTGGCCAATCGGGTCATCAGGAGAGTGAATTTTGCGACGGCTTCAGAGTTCAGTAGTAAAAAGTTCTTAACCATTATGCTGTTGTCAAAAAAAAAAAAAAAAAATATTAACCATTTTTTTGTGTGTGAATTAAAGTCTTTTTATATTTTGAAAAAACCACAGATAGAAATAAGATTAACTCTGAACAAAATAATAATTTATATTTATATGTAGAAAGTTTCTGCGAAGAGATTTGCTCACACTTGTGACTTGTGAGTCGGGCTTATGACTATCGGAACACCCTGTATTAATAAAAAGGGAACAAAAAATGGTCAAGCACGTGAGAGAAAAGAGGTGGTGGTAACATGGTCTAATGATCATTTTAGGTCGTGAAGATAAGAAGAATTTAAAACTTAAGATTAGGTTTGCTTTAAACAACTTTAGATTATTACAAATCTACATACAAATTCTGAAACCTAATCTACCTGTAATCTTTGATTGATTCGCTAGACGTCCAACTAGATCCCACTAATATTAGCTAAAAAAAAAAAAAGGTCCCACTAATATTCATTCTGAACATTGGTTATTACTCTATCCCACAAATTTTTTTTTTTTTTTCCTTGCAAAAAGAATGTGCAACTATATTGCTAAATGGATTTCTAGTTTTTGAATTCGGGTGGGATTATTGAGACTGATTGGCTACATAGTCAATTGGTTTTCTCTCTCTTTTCTTTCTTTTTTTTTTTTTTTTTTTTTTTTCCTTTTTTTTTTTTTTTTTTTTTGTTTTTTTTTTTTTTTAATTTTTTGGGATTNTTTGGATAAATGAGACTTATAAATGAAAACATTATTTCCACGTATTGTTTAAATTTAATAAAATATTGCCTCCTGCGCTGAGTAAATTAAATCTGATAATACCTGTCATCCCACATGGTTAACAAAATGTACGTAATACTATAATAACATGCTTACTGTACGCAGCCTATCTATATATATATATATATAAAGTTAAACATTTTCTCTTTTCATGATGCCACATCATCAAACTTCTACTCTAATATTGTGACACATCATTATTTGAATTTATTTCTTTGATTTATTATATTTTTTCTTCTTATATTTTAATTATTTATGATCATTCATTAATATGATCATTAATTAATATAATAATTTTAGCAAGAATTTGAAAATTCATTTTTTTGTAAAAAAAGCTTATATATCGATCTATAAAAACTACTATTTAAAAATTTTAGTTTTGTCATATATGTGATTAGTTTATAATATTTATCTTCAAATAAATACATCAACTCATGTCAATATATTATACAAAAAAAATATTTTTAAAGTATTTTGGGATGAAATGAGACAAGATCGGACATGATGGGACGAGAATAAACAAAATGGGTCGGGAGAGAAATTGTGAGTACCTCTTATTATATTTAGAGACGGGAAGGGACAGAAGAAATGGAATGAGACGGGATGGGACGAGAATGAACATAATGGGATGGGATGGAACCGGATGGGACGGGATAAGAAATTTGCCTAACCTTAATTATGAGAAAAAAGAAGATTTAACTTTATATATATAGATAAATATGTGTATGAAAGTTTTAGAACACAAAACTAAATTACGAAATTTGATATCTTCGAATTTTCTTCTAACCAAGTCAGTAATAACAACGTAAAATTTTGTGCGAATTGGGGCGGGACGGGAAAGAATAAGAAGGAAAAAAACAAAAGGTAATGAGACAGGATGGGAAAAAACATAACAGAAGGGGAAGAAACGAGACATGATGGGACATAACAAAATAGGATAAAACAGGACATGACGAAAAAGATAGAATGAAAAAAAATAAGATGAGAAGGAATGAGACACAACGTAACGGGACGAGAAGAGATGGGAAGAAAAGGGACATAACGGAACATACAGAATGGGCAGGAACAAGACAGAACAGACATGATGAGATGAGACGGAACAGAACATGATTTATACCAACAATTGTTTTTAATTACAATGTGTATTATATTTTTGAAACACAAAATTAAATTCCAAAACTTGATATCTTCAAAACTTGATATCGTCAGTCTTAACAATGACAAATTCCGCGCGAAGCGCGGATCATCTCCTAGTATAATATAATCTTGCGTTATTAATGCAGAATATATAATATGATTTTGCTTTTTCGAAAGGTTGATAAAATCATGCCCTTTTTCAAAAAAAAAAAAAAAAGGTTGATAAAATCGTTAAATAAAGAGCTCTAAAATAAACAAGTGGCTTCATGTTATCCACTCCATAATACAAATAAATAAATCTATAAATTACATCAATTATTTAGCTAGTTTTAAAAAAACTAGTAAACGCATTATTGGGTTAAAAGTAATCCAAAGGAGTATTAACAGAGAAGGGGACTGAGGTGGAGACTAAATTTGCCATTTTCTACTCCCATTATATGTTTACCTCTTCGACAGTTTTAGACCTCGAAATTTACTTATGTGGTAAAAATGATCTTTGCTTAGTATTTTGCGCAATAAACTGAAACAAAAATGTTTTAGAATTTTAGTCTTTGTCAGTTCTTTTTGTAATATACGAGGTCTTAATGGGCCTCTATTGTTTTATTATATTGGGTTTTAATTTACAAATCTAGGGATTAGTAAAACCCTAACTATTGCATTAACAAACTTTTTTGGGAATTTATTCCAACTTATGAGTTTTTAAGTTACCATGAATTTCAAAGGATTATGACTCTCGCATGTAACATTTTCAATTTCATAACAACTTGTTCTTTGTAGAGTCAAATCTTTTTGTTCTTCTACATATTAAGTCTTAGTTGATTCTTTACTCTGTTTTTTTTTTTGTTTTTTCTGATTTTTCTTGCTTTCTTAAGCCTACAATGACTAAAAGTGCAAAGTTTAGCTTGAACCTTCTCATCGATGAGAAGAGAACAAAGTTGTTTTAGCTGAGGCAGATCAAGATTTTGTTGACGTGCTCATCATCTTCAACCATTGGCTTGTTGAAGACGTTGCATGTAGACTTCAGAGATCTCGAGGAGCATCAGATTATAATTTTCTTCATCTTGCTTATATATTTCAGCTCATTAGCATTCACAGAGCTTCCTTGATCTCGTCTTCTGCACTGACCAATGGTCTCTCAAACTTGCTCGTCAAAAAACCAAAGCAAGAAACTTGAACGCCGTAAAATGAAGTGTTTTTGATGGACTCGCCTATGTTTTTACAAAGCCTTATCTTTTAGCTTGAGCTTGATGTGTTTATTCTCTATGCATTTTTTATATGGCTTTAAGCATCTATAAATTACATTTTGTTCTGTCTTATCACTATTTATTTCTCAACTATAGGAATCTCATATTTAAAAACCAGTTTATTAAGCGAGTGTTTCATGAATCTGAATCAGAAGATATATATGAGAATTCAGGAACCAAAGAGAGAAACCAAAGAGAGAAATTTTGTGACTATAGACTTGAGTCTTTGTCTTCGCAAAGATAACACACCCATCACATGGGCTTATAACTCATGTAAATGCAAGCGCAACACACACAAATTGCATATGATACTTTTCTTCCCTACATTATCCATTATGATTCTCGAAATGTCACAAATCATGATCTTAGGAGTTTTCAGTCTTTTTTGCTGAGACGGGAGTTTTGTTTTACGCATTTACCTTAAAAATGTTACGAGATTTAAAATAGTTAAAAACCCACATCCAGAAGATGATAACATAGTGCAGTACTGCCAAAATAAATCAGAAGTTCAAAAACTTCGACATAACCACAATTTTTAAAACATTTAAAACAGTTTTTTTTTTTAACTTGGCGATATATCAAGTCTTTATTGCTGACTCAAACCTTAAAATTTATGATAAAAGCAATCATAAATGGATCTCTGCTCTTAAGCAGATGTAGTTGCAGGGATAGCTCCAGCTTCAGTTAGCAGAGGAACCAACTTACTACCGTCTCTATGGAAGATGGTTGTTGATACAAAAGAAAGAAAATCACAAGAATCGGTATAGAAAAAGAAAAAAAATCAGAAAACTGTAAAAATATTTTGAAACAGAGTTGCTCTGTTTTGGGATCAAAATATTTTTTTTTTAAAGAGACAAGTCACAAAACAAGCTTAATACTAATATAAAAGTGTGTGAGTGCAGAGAATGATTAGCCAAACCTGTATTCTCAAAGCTGAAAGCAATCACATAAGACATCATCAATCCATCAACCAGTAGCAGAAAGAGCATACATGAACACATAAGACTTAGGGATTGTAAGCACTACATCAAACCACTCGACCTTTCCCAAATCTCTTCCCTGCTACGCCTTTCAAATGAAATCTCTGCACAACAAATCATCCTCTCCTTTTTCCCAACAATCTCGTCCCACAAAACCAACATGTTCCCACCATGTCTCGCAAGTTTGACATTCTTGTAATCAACAGAAATCTCTGGTAGCCCTTCTAAACCTTTTAGCCATACAAACTCCCCACAGCCCATATAGTGGTAGGATATGTTCTTTATTATACAACAACAAAACAGATCGTAGCCCGTATTCGATCCTAGTTATTCGTCTGTCGATTTCCTTTGGATTAAACAAAGGAAAAGACAGTGGAATTTCTAGGATCAAATACATATTTTGATCAGGATTGTGGTTGTATAATAGAGAACGTAGCTAACTTTTACACGTCCAGTGCTGGGGAGTTTGAATGGTATGCCGATACAGATCGAGGATGATCTCTGCATAGTGATATTACAAGGTTTAGAATGGCTACCACCAAAGTTTTCTGGTGATTGCAAGAATGTTTTACTTGCGGAACACGGTGGAAATATGGTGGTTCTGTGGGACGAAGATGTTGGGGAAAAGGAGAAGGTGATTTGGTGTGCCGAGATTTCGCTTGAAAGGCACAACCGTGGAGAGATTTGGGGACATGTTGAGTGGTGTGGTGAGGTGCTTACAGTCCCAAAGGCTTACGAATTCGTGTATGCTCTGTCAACTACTGTTTGATGGATAGATGATGAGTCATAAGATTGCTTTGAAATGCAGGTTTGGCTTATGAATCTTTGCACTCACTCACTTGTAGCTCTGAAGAAAGAAATGGATTCAAGTGCCTCCATGGATGAGACTAGAGTATATTAACCAAATAGTTGGCCCCTCATGTTTGTGTTAATCCAACATAATAGGAGAAACCAGGGAAGATGGTTGTGTTAAAGCTTAGAGTGTCAAATGATAGTAGAAAATTATGAATGAGAGATTTATTTTTCTATTAAACGTAAATAAAAGCAAATTTAAGAGAGTTCCTTATATAAAATATAATTAAACAATAAAAGAGATTCAAACGCTCTGACATAGAGGTGGAAAGCAGTTACTTGACTACTGGTGTGGAAAGACAGTCCATACTTCTTAGGGTCCGATTGGCAGAATAACATAATAAGTGAAAAATTGTATGCGGAATAAACTGGACTGAATACAAGTTTTATCAAAAGTTATAAAACGCAGAAAAGATATTTTTAGTAGATTAATCACGTTTTCTACATAGCAAAATCACTTTTCAAAAACATGAAATGTTGATGAATGATGTATATGGTAAAAAATAAAACAGCGGAATCATATTTTCAAAACGTGAATACGTGGAAAAGCTACATACTATTCAAGCCTTTAGTGATCTCATGGAAACCTAAATTGTTGCAATTTATGGTCTCCTTTTCCTTTTTGGTCTTATCTTTTTTTTTTTTTTTTTTCCAGAGATTTCCCTTTTTGCATGGAGGTTTCCTTTCTAGACGACATTGTTCATTTTTATACGAGCTGACTGTTTTTTCAGATGGGTTTATCTTGAATAGACATGGCTTTGGACGAGGGTGGCACAATCCATCTGCAACAAGATGCATCGACATAACATTCACTGTAAAGCTGGAAACTTGTGGTGTTGAAAGACAGCTCATACCTCTTAGTCTCATCGAAACTAGAAACATGTTGCATTTTATGGTTCCATTGAAATCGTTATATAAAATAACAATTCTATTTGGGAGATGGAACATTTAATCAACTTTGAAAGCAAAGAAAATCCTCTTCTTCTAGAGAGGACAATTGTGGAGAAATTTGATAAAATACTCACGTGGAGGAAAGTGAAAGTTGATCAAATATCAATCTCCTTAGTGGAGAAATTTGAAAAGATCGGACCCTCATGGCCTAGAGATTTGAATATGAGCTTATCAAAGTTGCTCTTGGCAACTTAATAATTGGCGGAACTAGGGAAGGTGAATGGTCCACACCACCACAACCTAAACACAAAGGTGAGAAGATCAATGAACAGTATGGAGGAAGAGATGGCGACAGCTTCGGGGTGAGGGGACCAGACCATCGGATAGCGGCAGTTGAAGAACCAAGCGAATGAAGACAGATCTGAGGCAGATGGATGGAGAAACGATGGAAACATCTCCTGAGAAGCTCGGTGAGACAGATCTACGAATAGGCGGAGGAGCAAGTCCTATGACAGCTCACCCATGAAATTAAAACACCCTTAACGGTGCAGCAGATGAGTAAGCAATGGAGGATTAGAAATAAAAGGCGGTGGCCGAAATCCAGATAGAAATCCGGAAGAATCATGCCACCGGCGAGGACAGCCAATGGAAGGTGAAATAACGATGGTATAACACCGTTTCACGTATTCATGATCTATATTATTATTTTACTGTTTATGCTATCAGATACTAATTAATCAGATATTGCTGATTTATGTAGAGTGAGAATTTATTAACCTGAGATAAGTCTGAATTGGGATGTATGTGCACTCTCTGGGAATGTTTCACAGTTCCATATGATTCATCTTATGTAGGTGTGTGGAAAAACCCTAAGTAAAAGTAACAAGTTCATTAGCATGAGCACACGATTTATATATTATATCAAATCAACAAAATTTCAATCAAGTTTTATTTAAAGGAAAAAAAAACCAGCATCTCCTCCACTACTTGGTTCTCTCTCATTTATATTTAAAAAACTATAACAATTTGTTTCTGGATTTTCAGATACTTTGCTTTCACAAATCTGTCCGAAACTATAAATACAATTCAATATATATAAAAATTCAGTCAAAAGCTCTATATATTCTACAAATGTCTGAATGAATCATAAAAAATAAGAAAATATGATAGAAGAAAGATCATAGAAATCATCAAAATTAAAATGGTGTGATTACCAATAATATGATTAGGTTAATTATTTTGAATCTTGATCATTTTTTGTTTTATTAAAAACTTTTATATTAAGAGGAAATAGAGATAAGATGCAAACTTACACGAGTTTTTTCAACATATGCAAGTCGGGCGGTCTGTCATGGTCTCACGTGTCAAAGATAATTTGGTGCACATGAAACCACGATCATGTGTTTATCATAGATCTTTAAAAGTGGGTAGAATTGCCCATTTTTGAATCATATATATAGTTATCTCAAATTTTGTAATAAATTCTCTCAACAAGATTTGTTTTTTTTTTTTCAATAGATATGAATTTTACATAAGAAAAATAGACTTTTCAAAGTAAGATGACTAATCTATTTGACTTTATAGTAAAGCATATATCCCAAATCTTATGATTTTTTTTTTAAATACATGATTTATAAAAATAATTACTAGGACCAATCTACTTGACTCTATATTAAGTATATAATCCAAATCTAGATACAAAATCTTCAAAAGTATTAATTACAGCAAGATTTTGTTTTCTATTAGTCAACAAATACCACAAGATTTGTTTCCATTTTAAAAAAATAAAAATAAGTAAGAGTATCAATATATTTTAATTTGACTCTAAAATATATAATCTAAATCTAGATGGAAGATATTTGAATGTAGAAACTATATACGCGGAATTTATTTTGATATTTTTGAAACAATTTATAAAAATATATTAAAAAAATGATTACTTTTAAAAGTAGGTAAAATTAAATAGAAAAGCCGATAAAAAATCTATAAATAGCGTAAGATACTTAAGTTCCACCGTACAATAAAACGTAAACTCATGTACTGATTTCGTAAAAAAAAAATAATTAAAATCAAATATATATATATCAAAAATTTTGATTTAGAGCCAAATAATCTTCATTGCTTTCTTAAACTTTTGATGACATGATTTTTAAATTTTAAATTAGATAAAGTAAAAAAATAAAAAAATGAAAGCACACAATAAATTTTTGAAGGTTATATCTTATTATATAGAGTTTTATAAGACACAGAATGTGGTATATAAATATACATTTTTTATTTTATCGTTTTTTTTCTTTAACATCTTTTTAATTAGTTATTATTATTATTTTTTCCAAGACAAATGTCAAGATCTTAATATGAGTAAAATTAAAAATCATACATGTTGTGATCCTGTGAGTTATAATTATCATATATGTCGTAACCACGTCGCGCATATCCAGCTTTATATAATAAGATTTCTGGAAACAATTTAAGATGTAAATGGTAAGAGATGAATCTAGAGGTGTCAAAAAGGGTCTTTACCCATAGGTTGATCCTGTTTGTGAAAATCTTTAACAGGTTTTTACCCTTATAAATTAATGGGTTTTACCGGGTTGACTCTAATGGTCAATGGGTTTAATGAGTTAACCCATTAGGGTTATGTGTTACCCATGAGTTTATTATAATAAAGAACAAATTTTATAAATACTAGAAATTTGACCCACGCAATGCGCGGTGTTAAAACTATATCATGTTTTAAATTTTATTGTTTTAGTTTAACTATAATTATTTTATTATACTAATGATCAACAATATTTGTTCGTATAGTGACTTTAATTCTGATTTTTTTAAAAATAATGATTTTAATTATCAGTTCTTAACCGCACTATTATCTGATCCTAAATTTTATAAGTATACTTTGAATATTGTTTTTCTATACGAACTACATCTTTACTCGATTCTTACCTGCTATAATTCTATCATTTACAGGTACAATTCTCGAATATTTCTATATATAAGCAAATGAATAAAATTTTATATACAAATTTGTAAATAGATTTCATGGATACTTAATTATTATTATTTTTCTTTGGATCTTTCTAAATTTCTTTTTCATAAGATTTTTTATTTAAACCTGAGAATGTTAAGAGGTAACTTAAATTGAAAAAATGAAAAGTCACGAAACAGTTAAAAAAAATATATTTTATAAATGCCATGGAAAAGACGAAAAAGCTGATATGTCAAATTGTGAGAAAAAGTTATTCATCTTTTATAGTATAGATACACGTACAAACTTATTTCATTGAAATCATATTTTCTTCCGTTATAAATACACACAATAAACAAAAATGCATTTTACACCTTCATATTAACGGAATAGAAAAGCTTAATTATTTATTTCTATTTTTAGGTGTTGGATGATAAGTGAGGGACAAGTAACCAGAATCTAGCGGTGGCTTACCATATGTATCAAGGAATTGACACAGAATGTACGCGGTTGTGTAACGGTAAGTCTGTAAGCAGGCATGCATGGCCTTCTCTTAATTTCAAGAATCAGTTGTATGTATCTCTTCAGTGATCTTGCTTTCTAAAATTAGAAAGGGGTTAATATATGTATCTCCAGTCTCCTTAATGTTCTTTATGTACTATAAGTCCAAAAGTTATATATATATATTTTTTTTTTTGGTTGAACCTTACCAATTACTATTAGTTATTAAATTACCATTTGATTGGGTTAAAAATAAGTGTACCATCTGTAAACCAAAGAATTGTAATTTTTGTGTGGTGTCGAGCGACACCAAGGTTTAGTGTCGGTCAACACTGATTCGGCGAATTGATTTTAGTTCGATTTGAGTGATTTTTGGTTTATTAGGCTGGTTTAATGAGAGAGCCCTAGCTATAGATTTAAAAGGGAAAGTTGAAAATTGATTAGTCGATGAGTTTTGGTGTTGTTCTTGTGTTTATTCGATGATTTTTGTGTTGTTATATGAGTTTGATCGTGTTTTATTGTAACATATGTGAACCAGAAAATTGTTTTAGAAGTGGTATCAGACGGCATTAGAGATTCGGGAGTGGATTAAATATGCTCTTTGAAGTGTGAATTTAGGATGGATTGTACATGTTCTTATTTGATTGTTGTACAGTCGGTCTAAGGTTAATCATTTCGAAGAAAGTATGTTAAAAAACTTCTGAATAGCTAGTGTCGATCGACATCGAAGGTGTGTGTTGATCGACACCGGTTATCGGATTCGATTCCGGTTTAACTCGATCGAATGGCAATTGAAGTTGGTTCGGGTCGATTGGTGTCGACCGACACCAAGGAGTGGTGTCGATCGACACCAGCTTCAGGAAAATCGACCGATTCGATTTAAGTGGGCTGATTTTGTCGGTTTAGGGCGAGGAAGCCCTACTTTCTTCAGGAAAACACTGTAGCCGCGAGGAAAAAATCACTTTTTCGTTTTTCAGAGTTTGAGAAAGAGGCAGAGGCGATTTGGGGTGATTTTCTGAGTTTATGGAGTTGATCTGTTGCTGTTCTACCTTGTTTCATCTCCTTTGCTCTTTCCAATCCATTATAAGGTGAGTGCGTGACTGTAGAACCGTTTATCACCAGAGATTTCATGTTTAAGAGTTATTGTTGAGTTTTTCGAGTTGTTTTGAGTTGTTCTTGAGTTATTGATTGATTTGATCGATGTGGGGGTTGAATCCCACGTTTTATGGTGTTTATGCGCTGTTTCGTAGCTTTTGGTGTTGAGGCGTCGGGGCGGTGTCGATTGACACTGATGGTGTTGAGTGTCGTTCGACACCCTTTGTGGTGTCGGTCGACACTGAACAGGCATCGATCGACACCGGTGGGGGTGTCGATCAACACTTTTGTTGTTGCGAGTTGTATTGTTTATTTGTTCATCGCTGCTTTTGTTTACTGCTATTGTTGTTTGATGTATTGTCTGGTGTTGACGTACATGGCCTGTAGGCAGGATGATACACTCACTAAGTATTTATGATAATACTTACGCATCTCTATTCCAATGTGATGCAGGTAACAGGAATGTTCAACCGCGAAATGAGGCCAAGAGACGATGAGGAAATTAGGCCTTTGTTATTGCTTATTCTTATGGGGCTAGCAAACAATCGTTTTTAGGTTGCTAGATTTATTCTTTTTAATAATGGCAAACTTGGTGTTTAGGTTGCTAGAATTTAATTATGTTATTTGAATTCATTATTGAACTCATTATTTGATTTATTAATTATTGATTTCTTTCTGAGAATTTCCACATTGATAATAAAAAAAAAAAAACTGGTTGTTTAACACTACAAAAAACAAGGGATGATTGATTTATGTTTATGTGTTTCTGGTGATGTTTCGTAACTCTCGGATTCTTCCAAAGAATCGGGTGTCTGACGACACCAAAGTCGTTAGTGACGATCTGGTTCGGTTGATTAACCGGTTTAATTTGAATTGTAATTGGAAATAATAGTTTAACTAGATCTTGACCCGTGCTGTCGGCAGCACGGATTGTTGTTTCTTTGGAAGAAAAATAAATATTTTGTCAGTATTGTTAACTTTGAAAGAATAGAATTTTCTCAATCACTTTAATTCATTAGGTTTTGACTCATAATGTTGATAGCACGAGTTGTTTTTTTTTTTTATAAAGAAAATTAAATAAATTAGTTTTTGGTTAATGAGGTTGATATTTATTTTATTGGTATTGTTAACTTAATTTTCATGATCGCTACATTAAATTTTGCCGTGCTGTTGACAGTATGACATGAGCGAATCAAATTTGTTTAACTTGAAGTGAATAGTGATAAGCTTGGGCCACAAGATATATAGTCAGAGAGAATTAAAAACCTTGATATGTTGTTTATATTAACATCATTAACTGAAATCAACAAATATAACAAATAATCATATGAAAATGTAACTTTCCATGATTTTTAGCCCATTTTTTATTTTACTAAGTGGCCCAAACGTTTAATTTTAGGTGTCTTTCTATTTTGAACTCGTTTATTTATTTATTTCGTTCTCTAAAATCCCCAAATCGCAAACCCTAAATCAGAACATCCTCTTTCGACATGAACATCTTTTGTGATTATCCTCAGGTACCTTCGATTTCTTTTTCGTTGATGGCTCCTTTCTGTATATAAAATTTTGCTAGCTTATAATTCTCTCACACCATTTTTATGGTCTCACTTAATCTCCTTGTAATCATAGCTTCCAAAATCAGATTCTATGGAAATTCCTGTCCCCATCGAAAGCTAGCGACGATGGTGAAATCGTTCACTTTCATATTTTCTTCATCTTAGCCAATTCCAGAATCCGACATTTCTCATATGTTTCTGCCGCGTCAATTCTTAACTCCATCTTCTCTCTATAAATCGAGTCTCGTCTCACTTTCAGTGAGTTGCTCATATTATACAATGAGTTATTTGCTTATAATCGAAAGTACCTTTGCCTCTACATTTCCAATGTCTGTTTCTATTATGAACCTATTTTGGCGTAAACTCTTATCCCTTGTTTGATTGTTAAAGTCTTCTAATTTACTTTCGTGAACACAATTTACTCACTGAGCACTTTTTTTTTTTTTTCAACGAATGAAACCTGTACAGAGGCTTGGAATTTTGATATACCTTTCATGCATTTTAGTAGCATATGATTCATTGGAGATGAACTGCGAATGAGAAGGTTAGTACACTCTCTGAACAAATTACTTCTTTATTTAGTTGATTGAATAATCTTTGACTATTGTGTGAATTAGTTCTCTTTAGCTGCCCAAATTTATTATCTCAGATGGTTTATTTGATAACTACTTAATACTCAAAGAGCATTCCTTTGGATATTACTTTGTTCCCTTTTGATGCTAAAGCAGGGAATTAGCTCATTTTATTCCCCAACTATTTGCAATGAGAATTTTT
>OVBJ01002784.1:0-15379 GCA_900406535.1 Noccaea bulbosa
GAGACACAGAAAACCTTTTAACACAATCGCCTCCTTCTCTAAGTTTATCATATATCGACATGCAGATTATTGTAACTCGTAACGTTATATACAGTGTCAGATTTTATATTTTTATTTCTAAAGACACATCACAAGAGATGCAAGAATAGTCAAGACTATAAAAGACGTGCTATATATATATAATTATGAATGTTGACGAAAATAAAAGTAATTATGAACCTGAGGCGGCGGCGCGCGGGTTCATGATCAACTTTATAAAAAAGAAATTGAGAGTGAGAATGAATTATATAAGATAACGTATAGCATTTCCCAGTTAAATCATATAATGACTCAAGACCAAATCATACAAATGAGTTATAATAATTCTTGGCGAGGACAATTTCAACTACTCGATATGACTTTCTCTCTACACATGTATTCGAGTGTTTTATCCAAAGTACGTGTCACGTTTACAAATGATGGAATACCGAAAATATCAACGAAACCAGCTGCGTGCTCTGATAATACACCTAAACTGTACATAATTAATCTGATCTCTCTTCAGAGCCAAGTGATGCATTTGGCTATGGCCTCACGTTTTTTTAACAAAATATATATTGATTTTGGTTCTCAAATATTAATAAACTGATTTGTAGTGAATTTATCAAAATTTTATTAAATTATTCTAGCCCGACATTTCAGAGCCGGCCATGTTTCTCTTTATTATAATATATTTATTCACGATAATACTTTGAATAGGTCATCAATTTACATCACTGTGGGCTGCGTTGCAATCTCTTTCAGACTAAACAAAAAAATGTTATCTTATTTGACTTTCGTGCCTAGAAAGTAGAAACAACTATAAACCAAAATCTAGGGAGTTGCATATTCACAAAAAGTTTTACCTCTAATTAAAACACAATGACAGAGATCAAGCGTTCTTAGATCAATATAGCCAATTAGCCATAAGGTAATTAACTCACGACTCCATCATCACTTATATTCTCACGCCATTACCAAGTTAGTGACTACAATTGATTGCAGTTTTCTCCAATAGCCAACACAATGGATGAAAATTGAATGTTGGTCTTGCCACAGTCTGAAGCTTAACGAATGTTTGGAGCAAATATTTGGAGCAAGAGACGAATGTTTGGAGCAAATATCAAATTAAAGTCTGAAGCTTAACGAATGTTTGGAGCAAGAGACAGAACCAATCATATAAATTGTTCATATATTCGAAGTTTCCGTTAGCGACGTATTCTCAGGAGAAATATTAGAACGAACTAATAATTTTCAATTTGGAGAAAGGGACTGAACCAAACAAAAGAAAGGGCGGTAAGAAATTTAGGAGAAAAATAAGAATTTTGAAAACTTTAATAAAAAGAAAATTGCCAAAATACTTAAAAAGAAATATTTGTTTTGTGTTATTACTCTTTTACATTTGTTCTTTGTCATCCCTTTTTGTCCTTCAAATTAATTAGATAATGTTTTACTTCCATTTTTTTTTTTATAACAAAAAAAAAATAATGGAGAAAAATAACAAAAGAGGAAAATATATTAGTTAGAATATTTTTGGATAGTTGGAGAGATCGTAGAAAACTTGTTTCTAGTAAAACATTAATTATGCGGGTGACAAAATAAACTATAATACATAGGATAAGATAGTATATTTAATAAAATATATTTGGAGCAAATTCTACCAAATGGTAGAGCTTATAGTATTTGGTAGATATCGAATTCTAATTATAGTAGTGGTATGACATAGCTGTAGATATGAGATATCATATTTTACAGTCGTTAGACGGCCGAATAACCAGTAGAAAACATATTTTATTTTGAGTTTAGAGATTGGTAGAATCAAATTTCAAATAATTTTTTGAATATGAAAAACAATTCTAAAAATATTCAAATATTTTAAACAGTTTTAGATTATTTTAAGGAATTTTAGAAATTTTGTTAACTTCTAAAAGAAATTAGTATTAATTTTTAATTAAATTGAAAGTCAATATTGGCAAAAAAAAATGAGCAAAGTAAACAAATGAGTCATGGGACAAAAAAAAAAGTTTTTTTTATATACATTCACAATTCTCCCTTTAACAAAACTATTAAAACGTGATTGAGTAAAAAAATAAAATATGATTTTTAAAACTTAAAAAAAAAATTAAAGTCCTCAAACTTTTACAGCCAAATTGGCAATTAGGCCCTGAATATATATATATTTTTCTATTTTGGGGTGACTCGCATTACAGATGGGATTAAATAAACCAAATTTGAGTCGATTTTTAATTCCTACTTTTACTTGAAATTGGTATCGGTTTACTCATAGACATCATCTGCACCGTACACGTGTATGAATGAAGAAGTATCATCGTCGATTTTCGATTGTTTTTACCGCTTGAAGTCGGCTCCTGGTCCTGACTATCTCTATATATCAAGCAAACAAATCGATAGTCGAAACGATAACGATACAATGGGAGACATGAAGAGGAAGAGGGAGACGGATATGGTAGAGAAGATAGAGAAGGCAGAGAAGGTAGCGAGGGGAGAATCAGGACCCGTCGGTTTCGCAGAACTACGTGACGATCTCTTCCGTGAAGCAGCAAAACTTGTCTCCGAGGTTCCCTCCACCCGAATCGCCATCTTCGTCACTCCTCCTCCCTCCGAATCGGACATCTCTGTACAGTCCTTCGGCTATCCCTCTGCGGAAGCCGTGGTTCAAAATTTTCTCGAGGATAAGTGTCCTGTTCCGGTGCCGGAGGATGATGAGGACGATGAACAAGATGATGATGAGGAGGAGGAGGAGGAGGAGGAGGATCCGTCGCCTAAACGGTTTTGGTGGGAAGATGATAAGCAATTCGATTCGATGAATCCGGAGCAATTGAAAGCCGCGTATGACAAGTTGTTGAGGCTGAGGAACCATTTGAGACTCCAATTGGAATCCACAAAAAGAGGTCAAGGTTCTGGGAATCACGAGGATCTTCACAACGACAAAGCTGGGCCCAAACCCTAAGGCGGCGGATGCATTTTGAAGTCTTTATCTCCGGTGACATCTTTTTAGGTTTTTATAACTCTGATACTGCCTTCGAGTTTGGAGACTTTGATTATCTTATGGCTTATCTGTTTCGTAGATAAATTAGTGTGTTAATTTTAAAACATCAATGAGTGTGTTTCTTCCAATTTCCATTGCGCTTCCTTTATTTACATGCATAAGAAGAAAGATCATCTTATGGCTGAAACAGAGAAATGGGGATCACATTTTCTCTACAAGTGAACGTCTTATTTTATAACATGTATTGTAGAAAGAATCGGAGTGTGCTAAATGTGTCTTATTTCTCGGTGAACAACAATGGCTCCTTTAAAACAAGGTTAGTCTCGGATTCAACTTCACTGTATGATGAGTTTCTCGTGCCATATCTTCTCCACAAGCTTGAATTGCTGCTCTGTTCTACATTCATGGGAGTCTGATTCGAGCTCTCGACGTAATGAAGACAGACTTGAACGGCATCGTGTACTCTTACAAAAAACCATTCTTTGCCAATAAGCTCCACAATACCTGATCTTGCCAGAGTTAAGAGAACCTCTTTGTTTGGGTTGGAAATTGCAAGCTGCTCAATCGAAAAAAAAACATAATCATCAAGATGTTCCCATTTTAGAAACAAATACTAAATGAAGAAGGATGATGATATAAGCCAGTGTTTGCACCTGAATGTCCCTTGTTTTGTACTCTTCATTCAGTTCCTTCAAGGCTTCTACGGCGCTTGAGTCTATGTATGTGACAGCTGCGTTACATCCAAACTATTGATAATAAGGACCCCATTATTCATTAAGTAAGTGTGTAAGGTTCGAATCCTGAATCAGATACGTAGGACTTACGAGACATTTCCAGGATAACAAAGTAGACCCTCTCCACATCTGGTCCCTTGTTTGTGTGTTTGTCGATAGCGACTTCATATTCTCGTAGCCTGCAATTGTGAAACACGGGTTTGTGTTAGTTCCTTCTGGATCATATAAGGCAAGGCAAGTCGGAACCAAATGTCTTTTTCACCTCTCCTTGATGTAGCTTATGTTGGCAAAATATATGGGAGCATCGATTCGAACAATCACAATCCCATTGTAAGTGTATGCCTCTGGATACTGCTTCATGTTTCTGTACACAGTGGTCCCTGGAAGACGCCCCAAGACAGCTGCCAAGCATATGTATTTGGAATGTAATCAACAAGATGTACCATTCTGAGAACCAAGACAGGCAAATTGAACATAAACTCATCTTACCAATATGAGGATTCGCAGACTCGTGTATGACAAATGCAAGTGAAAACCCTACCTGAAAATTCCAAGCATTGCAACAATGTGAGTCCTTTGCAAAATTACTATAGATTATACTACTTCTCAGTATCATCACTCCTTTATATGACAAAGAGATATGATCAGCTAAGTGAATCTGAACATACTCACACCAATGAGGACCCCGATCTCTATTCCAAAGAACAAAGTGGTGGTGCTAGTGATGGTCCAAAGAGTAAAATCTCTCTTGTCCACACGCCACAGAAAGATTGCCCCTTCGTAGTCCACCTAATATGGTAAACATACAGAAAGATTGAATGTGAATATTTTTGCTCAATAGCCAAAGGCCACATGCCGGATTCTTTTCTGGTGGATTGATTTGAACTTACCAAGCCACTAACAGCAGAGATCACTATTGCTGCTAAAGCACACTGAATTTGAGAGATAGGCAGGAGTTAGAAGCCAGATTTCAGTCTCCAGAGTTTCAGATCTATGAGGTATTTACGTGAAGTAGAAAAAAAGACCGTTAAAGTAGAAATATTCAACACAGACATACCTGCGGTATATATTTGAAAACTGGAGTCAAGAACAATAGAGAACATCCTGTGATGATGCCTGTTACAAGGCCTGAGAGACCAGTCTTAGCTTCACTTTCGCTATTCACCGCTGACCTAGAAAAAGATCCTATATGATACATTCAAGGCATTAGCAGATTCATCAAATTCAGGCTACGACTTGAAAATCAGAAGAATCACTTTTTCTTTTGAATCTATCACAGAAAACACACATTACATACTGTCACTGGTTTATGGCTTTGCTCATCTCAAGAGTCAAGATAACGTACCTGTAGTCGGATATGCAGAAAACAATGACGCGAATATATTTGCAACACCAAGGCCAAACAACTGTCAAGTCACGGGAGAAACAATTGGAACTCTTAACGACAATGAGAAGTGAAGATCAAAAGAACCACTTAACAATTACAACATTTTATGGTAACACTTAAGTTAGGACTAGAATTTCTTTATTCTATAGTGTTCTTACCTCTGAATTTGAATCCAACACGTAACTGTTTTTTGCTGCTAGTGCTTTGGCAATACCGACAGATTCCTGGATAAAAAAGTCGAACTAACACATCAGTAAACAGTGAAATATGCTAAAACTGCAGCTGAACCTAATCAAGAAACTCTCTCTTCTGCTTCTCAAGAGGTCAGAATACTCTATATCTCAGCCATTTACATCCGTTTCAGATTTTCATGATAGGTTCAGCTGCACTTCGCCTCTGTCTACTTGGAGGAAGTCAATGACGATTAGGTCTCACCAAGATGGCTACACCAGTAATGAGAGCCGCAGTTGGAAGCAATAATTTTGCATGATCAAAACTTTTTGGGAAAGAAAACTTTGGAAGGTCCTGAGGTATATCTCCCACCTGAAAAATCCTATAAACTTTGCAGTTACTGCAAACACTTGAAAACATGTAGCTCCAATGAGGAATTACATTATTAAATTCGGTTCTTTAGGACTCTGACCAGTGAGATAGAAGTTGCATGGAACACTTTTGCAATGGTTGTACCAAGAACAAGCCCTGTGAGCGGCCCTGCTGCTCGTATGAACTGAAGTTCTTTGTTTGCTTTTCCCTGCAATGGAACATCATGCCTTAGCATAATAAAATTAGAAGAAAGCACAAACTACCCTGCTAACGTAGGAAAGAACAAGGCCCCTACCACATGCTTCATTACTAGCAGGATTACCAGAATGGTAGATCCCAACAAGAAAGGTGGCCACTTGAACTGCAAAACAGAAAACAGGATGAAGTTATACAAGTACATAAGAGATAAGAGGTCTAATGAACCAAAAGGTATTGCAACCCCCAAAAGAATCTGCAGAGGAATATCTCTAGTAAAAGGACAAAGGACCTTTAGTGTCTATTTAAGGACCTTGGCAAAAGAGCAGAGTATTTTGATGTCAGCTCATCCGAAAAACAAATTTCTACCTGATCAGCTCCAGCTATTATACTCTCAACCACTGGCACAATCTTGCTGCTCCGAGAAACGCTATACCCCAGGAAGTACTTCAACTGGGATAGTCCAATCACAATAGCTGAACCAGTTGTAAATCCAGAAATGACTGAGTGACTTATGAAACGAATAAGCCATCCAAGCCTGGGTTGGAAACACAAACGAACGACTTGTTCTGAGTTCTGACACTAGAATAATAGATGCAGGGAATGCTAGCACTAGTAAGCTAACAGATTAACAGTGAAGAGAAGACTATAGTTACCTTAAAATCCCCATGGCGCACTCAAATATTCCAACCAGAAGAGCCAACAAAATGGCAAGCTCAGTGTATAGCTCTTCAGATGGATCAACAATTCCACCCAAAGCATTAGAGACGAGAAGAGAAACCAACGCTACAGGTCCAACTGCAAGCTGACGAGATGAGCCGAATATGGAGTCTGCAAGCTGACTTCTTTGGAATAGAGAACATACCGGCACAAATGAGGAGTCTGCACCAACAGATACAACCAATCACAATGCTATAGTAGAATAGCTTACTATCACAATGATGAATTCACAAAAGGGTCTGAATCACGATGAACCCACATAGGCCGTATATTGGTTGAAGCCCAGCTAACTTTGCATATGACATTGCCTGCTCAAATCCATTAAAACCAAAGTTATTCGAAACTATATATAGACATCAGAGTTCATGGATTTCACTTTTGTAAAAGCGAATATAGGAAGTAAAATCAACAAAACAAAATCATTGTTTTATGTGAATCAACAGAAGACAATCAGTCGAAAATGAAGGAAACAGAAATTACCTGGGGAACAAGCATAACACCGACGGTGATGCCAGCCATGAGATCGAGCTTAAAGTATTGATGCCACCGGTAAGTCCGAATCCAAAGGAAGCAAGGAAATATCGTATCTAACCAGTCGAAAACCGTCATACGCTTGATCTTCGCCGTCCATTGGGAGAAGAAACCATGGAAGGCAATGGAGGGACGACGAGGATCAGAAGACGTGGAATCGGGATGCTGGAGAGGAATGACCTTGACAGGAATCGCCGGAGATGAAGAGGAGGGATCCTGGACGGCGAGGGACATCGGAATTGGTGGGGGGTAGAGGAAGAATGAGATCAATGTGAAGAGGGACGTATCATACACTGATTGTATTCTAGCATGAAGAACTAGAAATGCTACTGACTACGGCCAAGGATAAGGACGCAAAGGTGTCTTCATTCATTCATTATGAAACTAATTATATAATTGCGTGTCTTGATAATAATCAGTTTGTTTACTGTTTTAGTATAAACCTTTGACTCCACATTTTATGCCAATGAGGCACCTCAACGCATTTACTTATAATAACTATATCCTCTTAAAAAAAGAGGTTCATCATTAGTGATTTAGTTCAATTTTGATATTGGATCCTTTTTTCATAATTATGTTACGTATTTCAATGCTGCTAGATTTGAGGAAAAAGATTGGGTGTTCATCAATATTTCTGACATTGTTTTAGGCCACATACTTAAAATGAAACTATATGGGAGGGGATTTAATATTCATTGAAATTGAAAGGAAGGTAAAGACACGGAGAACAAGAGAACAAGAGAACAACAAGGCATATATAAAGACACAGAGATAGATGGTGTTGGTGTTCTCACTTCATAAGGAGCTCCACGAATATTGCCACAAAAGATACCTGACTTCTTCTCGCTTCGGAGGCAAGCACATAGAAGCTCCTTAGCGTTGCCTTAGAGGTCTCTGCAAGAACAAGCGTTGAGGTTTGTATATGTCCCCTCTTAAAAGGAAAAAGAAAATGAGTGGGGAGTGTGAAGAGCTTTACCCTTGGTTCATTGTTAGCTTCACGGGGTTGTCTATTACTACTTCTAGTGTCTCTGTCTACATCAGCCTCTGGCTTGTCATGCTTATAAAACGCTTCTAAAGCTCTTCTCACAAACGGGCGGACAAGGTTCACTTCCATCGCCGATACATTAGAGATCTGCATTTTCGAATTCAGGATATGGTTATTACTGAAGTCACGCTTGGGATGTAATGAGATAAAAGGTAACGTCAAGGAGACGGAATAAAAAAAAAATCAGTTACCTTTACTGCAGATGTACCTTGAAATGATCCCAAGTTAGTCTCGAGTTTGTGAAGCCGCACATCTCTGATGTCCTCGACTAGAGATCTTACCTATACAAAATCCATGAACAAGTTCTCTAAACGCTTCAAGGCTTCAAACACATGGTTTAGAATGGGAGACAAATGGCAGCAGATGTATGAAACTTACCATATACATGTCTGGAATATCGTCACGCGCACTGCCAAAAGTGAGATTTTACAAATACTTATCAGCACCCTCAGATACTATAAATGCAAGAGAGGGGCAACAAAACAAGCAGAGTGTAAAAAACCTACTGGTCAAAAAGTAGTCTAGCAATCTCCACATAACTAAATGGTAATGCCTGAAATGTCGACGGAGATTCTCGTTCTGCTTCCAAGATCTGAGTCAGATTGTCTGATTCGGAAACAAAGAAGCAACAAGAAACAGTTAAGCTTTTAAATCCCCTTGCAGTGAAAGTTTTGGTTTTCTGCAAGCAAAATACGCAATTTTTGTCTTACCAACAGACAACCAACTGGGAGGCCGGAAAGTGCATTTTCCTCTCCTTTTCAGTGCCACTGCAAGCCACAGAGGCACTTTCGTCGGCATAGCAGGAAAGAAGCGACCAAAATCCCCCTGTCACCGTTTCACGCATTAGTCACATGCTTAACCAAAAAGGTTTTGGTGGGAGTGATTTCAGGATTGCATAGAATAGGAGAGGTGGTTACACTGATGAAATTGAGTGGGTCCATCTTCACATTCGGAAAAATCTCCACCAGTTGGTCCTCTGCCATAAACTCAACCTGGTATGAAATTGCTAATCGATTATATCATTAGCAGACCGTACATGAAGAATGAAACGCATACAGATAATGAGGAGAAGAAGGACCTCTTGTGGAGAAAATAGTGAGATATGAGGATCAGTCTGGCCAGCCATGGATGTATCTCAGTTTCCACACCTAAATGGAAAAACAAACTACTGTATCAAGTAAGAGAGAGAAGAGAAACACTGATCATATTAGACACAAAATGCAAAACCATCTAAAATATAAAGAACATGTCAAAGCAAAGCTAGGAAAAAGTTGTTAACTATCAAAGGGAGTAGAAATAGAATATAGCTCGCCCAAAAAAATTAAAGGGTAGAAAATAATCCCATTTAGACATTTAATCAAACACTTCGTCTACAAGAAATTCCCACTTGTGTTCTAT
Source organism: Noccaea bulbosa (assembly GCA_900406535.1). Lineage (NCBI taxonomy): Eukaryota > Viridiplantae > Streptophyta > Magnoliopsida > Brassicales > Brassicaceae > Noccaea > Noccaea bulbosa. Next base: position 9,582 of record OVBJ01002784.1, read on the forward strand.
CGCATGTCCAGTTTCAATCTCGGTAGCATCATGAATCAAAATTGAAAAGTCTAAAATCAAACAATCTATGTGGTGATCCGACATTCGAATTTCGCAATTTCCGGGGAAAAACTCTAAGCCCGGGGTACAGTAAGAGAGGAGCCCAAGTTCCTGATTGGTGATATGATCTCGAGATTACCTGGTTAGATTTTGTGTGGTTCCTCGAAGATCAGATCGATCCCTTCCGATCTTTTACGAACGGAATGTATGTGAAATCCCCCCAACACCCGAGCTAAACGAACCAAAAAAACAAAATTGAAATTCCCGAAGATCCACAAATCTAAGAGAAGGAAATGGATCAAGCGTATAAGACCCAGGAAAGAAAAGCAAAATCAACGAGAAGACAAGTAGAGAGACACAGAAGAGTTTCGATCGCGACGGGGTGGGTAGGTCGACGTCGCTTACAAAGCTTCCAATAATCTTTCTACGTTTTGGCGGGAAATCAGATTTCAGTGCGGCGGGAAATTAAAATGGCTAACAAACTCCGCCTGTAGGTCTCGGTTAGACTCGGTATTTACATTTAACCGGACTCAAAATAAACCGAAAATGTAAACCAATTATTATTTTTATTCTAAACACTTGTTTATAAAGCCTACCCAAGTCGGAAAACGCACACCAGCTAGCTACTAAATTTTATAATTAGTCAAACGAGAGATGGTGGTGAAGCCATGTTGCGCTGTATTCTTAAAGAGGCTTGGTTTATTAAATTGTTCTTCTCTAACCCGAATCAAACTCTCCGTGTTCATCATGCCTCTCACGTCAGGACGACTTTCACCTAATCCTTAAAAGCCAATGGTTGAATCAACGGAAGACTTAATTGCAGGCACGACTGTTATTTATTATCTCATGTCTTCTCACATTACTTTCCTTTCCTAAAGCTTCAAAAAACTCATGATCAGTTCGCTGCTTTTTCTCTCGACTTCACCATAGAACTCAAGATGAAACTAGAAGACTTACTTGTGGAAGAAGAAACCAAAGATCAACATAGCGTAGCGTCTCTTCTTGATCATCACCGCCGTCAAAACAACCAGCAATTACAACAAAAAGTAAGTCAAAACTCATATATAATTTGAGTAGTTACTTGCTTCCCAGGCTATCTTCATTGATCCAAATCCTGTTTCTTGTTCTGATCGATTTGTTGCAGCCAGAAGAAGTGAAGGATGATGATAAGAGCGAAGAAGAGAAGAATGACTTGTTAAAGAAGAAACAAAAACGTCGCCTTCAAAGAGACGTGATGAAAATGCAAGGAGAGCTAGAGGATGAGCAAGCACTCAACAAGGCTTTACGTGATATGCTTCGTGGCCCAGTCATGTCTCAGCCTCGTCTCTCTCTGCTTCTTCTTCCTCCTCAGGTAACTCTATTAATTTTAATAAACATAAAATCCGCGATCTGAATGAAGAAATGAAACATGATTTTCATGAGAGTAATTGTGTAGGTTCAAGAGCTTATAGAGGAGCTTGGAACGGTTGAGGCAGAGATACTCTGCCTTGAGAAACGGATCCAAGACCTGAAACTTGATGTGTATAGTGAGAAAAAAGAGAATCAAGAACTTGAAGCCATTATTAATGATGGAGAAGGAGAAGAAGAGAGGGTGTTGAATCCTAAGAGACTGCTACAAAGGCAGAATCATCTTCCTTGCGACGCTGACAATGACATTACAAAGATGAGATCTGAGGATCTAAAACAGAGATCCAAGTCCCAGACTTATGGAGATCATCATGTTGTCAAGGAAATCCAAACGAACAGTCCTCGTACTCATGCTTCAATAGGATCAGACATGGAGTTCTCATCAAGAGTCTATTCTTCGACATTTTCTGATGGAACATCAAGGGCGCAAGAGAAGAAGAAAGGGCAGGAGACGACACCAAACGGAGTGTCGGAAGATCTGGTGAAGTGCTTGATGCGAATCTATCTTGAACTCAACAAGTCATCACGCGAGCGAGAAGGGTCAAGAACGGTTTCAAAGCTGAGCCTCTCACACCTCAAGAACGCTTCTTTCAAACGCAAATCCGTGTATGATCAAAACGCATCGAATCTTGATCCTTATGGAGCTGTGATGGGGACTTCTCTCAGAGACATTGGAGAGTACAAGAACTTCATCCACATTACTCGAACCTCCATCGATGTTAGCCGTCAATCCGATTGCTCAACTTCTCTTGTCAATTTGGGGTACACTTAATTCGGATTCCTTTATAACGTAACTCTATGTTGAGATTACAATATTTCATGATCTCTTGATCAAAAACACATATGTAGGGTTTTGAAGGAGAAGTTGAGCAAAGTCGATTTGAGTTTCTTGAATCACAAGAAAAAAATGGCTTTCTGGATCAATACCTACAACGCCTGCGTCATGAATGTAATCAGCTAGCTCCGAAAACTTAAACATGCATGCATCTTTATATTTGAAACAAAGTCAAGTGTTTTAATTTTTGAAAACCTCTGTTTGCAGGGATTTTTGGAACACGGACTACCTTCATCAAAGGAGAAACTACTGACTATTCTCAAAATGGTAATTTATACACACAAAAAAAAACAAACATCTTAAATTTCTCATACTTAGTCAAATAATGACTTGTGTTGTACTTGTAGGCAACAATTGACGTAGGAGGAACTCAACTGTCTGCTTTAGATATCGAAGGATCCATCTTGCAGAGTCCATGCGAACCTAGGGAAATTGTAAGTGCTGATGTTTCATTACACACGTATTACATATATAATCATTTGAAGTTGTAAGAATCGATAACGAAATGTTTTTTTTTTTATTTATTTTTTTAATATCCGAATCAAAAGGTTTCAACTGGTGAGAGCGAAGCAAGATTACAGAAACGGTACGGATTCAGATGCGTAGAACCGAATCTAATGTTCGTGCTTTGTCGTGGAGATTGGTCTTCGCCTGCAGTAAGTTCACTCTTTTCCTTCATGCGATTTTATAAGTGTTGCTTCATAATTAGTAATTAACAAAAAGAATCTATGATACAGTTGAGAGTATACACAGCAGAAGATGTGGTGAACGAACTAATCAAAGCAAGAACGGAGTATTTAGAAGCTTCCATAGGTATCTCAGGGAGGAAGAAGATCGTGATTCCGAGATTCTTGCACAAGCGTCTGCGAGATTTCGCAGAGGATGAAGGGTCGTTAGTTGAATGGATATGCAGCCAACTACCACCAATACAACGTTGCTTGCAGCTCAAGGAAACAGTCGAGTGGTTGAACAAGAAAAGTGAGTCTCCTTCGAACAAATTGGTAGAAGTGAGGCCTCACGAATACGAGTTTCGCTATCTCTTGCCTTTGTAAACGTAATCCTCCACATGGAATGGCGTTGTTCTATGCGGGCGTGTGTGTACGAAAAAAAAAAAAGGGACTGGATTTGCTGTGAATTTTGATTAATTTGGGAAACAAACAAAATCGGGTCCCCAACTCTCATTTACAAACCAAAGTGCTTGAGGATGGTCGAGCCACCCGCATGCCAAATACTGGAACAATCGTTTGTATCAAGAAAAAGCTATTTAATTATATAGAAATCAATCAGTCATGTTTAAATTATAACATGGCGGCCACACTAGTACAAAACTACTAGCCAGGGTCAAAACGTTGTTGTTAATTTCTTATATATAAAAGTTCTTTTTCAAAAAAAAAAATATAAAAGTTTTAACACATACATGGTTTTTAATTTCTTATATACAAGCAACTGACTTGTTCAAAGAGCGATTCAATAGGCTTTTATATCACTTTACCAGGTGAGGGCGCATATTATCTCGCTATTATTCGTTGCATCTTATACATTTGTATTTGTATATACTATCTTAGTATAGAAAAAAATTACTATACAGTCTATACTGTATATGAGATTTGTATTTCCTTTATGCTTATTTGTTTCACGACTGTATGGTTTATGTTTCACAATTGTATGGTTTATATTATCATTTAGTATCTATACTATATGAGCACTCTTTGACTTGAAATCATTAATGAACTTTCTAAACTAGGCGTTTAATGTTTGGCTTTTGTAGATGTATTATTAATATTTATTAAATTTCTTCACAATATTTTGAAGAAAGCTTATTAGTGTGTTGTTTCCAAAAATGCTCGAAAATTGCCCAAGAACAAAATTTTGATCTTTGAAAAAACAAAGATCGATAATTTGTTAGACATATACATTTTGTTCATTGACTTTCATAGTAACTCAAAATCTTTTGATATTTAGGTGCTAGTATTGTTTATAGCTTTGAGGAGTCCACCCATGTACTTGTTGATGAGGGGATGAAATTGAATGAAGAGCTTGTGAAAGCAATTTCATTGAAAAAACCAATCCTTTTGAAAAAATGGGTTCAAGTATGTTTGAGATATTGCATTGTTCCTCATTGCTTTCTTGTTCTTTGTTCATGGTTTGGTTTTAACTTTAGTTGGTTGCTTTAGCTTATGGGAGAGAAAAATATTTGTGTAATAGATTTCTTAATTTTTTTTTTTTCTAGTTGGAGAACAAAATCTTTTACTGATATGCAAAAATCTTTTTCAGTTACAGACCAGTAGTAAAGCATCGACAAGAGATGGTGCATTTAACCAATCCAAACATGTGTGAACAATGTCTCAAAGGATTAAGAGTTGAACAGTTTCTTGGTAACCTGAGTTTCTTTTCTTGAGTTTTTAAGAGTTGTAAACTATTCTGTTCAAAGAGTTGACAGTTTCTTGGATGAAAAAACTCATAAAGCTTTCTTCAAAGATATTGTGAAGAAATTTAATAAAGTACTAATAATACATCTACAAAGCTAAACATTGAACGCCTAGTTTAGAAATTTCATTAATGATTTTCAAGTCAAAGAATGCTCATATAGTTTGAACAGGTTACTATAATGATAAAAACCAAACCTGCGTGAACAGTCGTTTACTATATGAGCATTCAGTCGCATATTACATTACTAGGAGAAGCCCCACGCATTGCGTGGATTTATATTATATAAAATAATATTCAACTTTTGTAACATTTAGTGATTTATTTGGCTGGTTTTAAAATTGATCAACTCACTATTAAAGTTATTTATCTTAGAATTTAATTAATTTTTACAAATTGGTAATTATGAATTTTTTTTTTTTAGGCAATGCAACTGTTTAGTATGATTGAATGTTTTCACAATAAATATGGAGTTATTGTTATTATTTTGTGTGAAACTCAAATTTTATATATATGATTTAATATATTGCATATATGTTTAATTACATTTTTTTTTTTGCTGGACATCATTTGCATATTTGCAGCTTTTTTTCTTTAAGAAAAAAGATGTAAAGAAAAAAAGATTCATATATATTACATGAAAAAATATCACATGTTTGTATGAATCAAATCTAATTTAATTGTGTAGTTTATATGATATAAATATTTTCATTATTAATCTATGAGAAAAATAAGTTTTATATATGTATGATTCAATTAATTTTATGTAAAATTAATTTTTTTTCTGTTATATATTTTTTTATTTAGAATTTAATTAACTGTTACAAATTGGTAGCTATGAGCATTTAATTTAATTAATTTTTTTTATCTAGGGATACCGGAAAAATGTTAAAATCAATGAGGAAATAATTCTTATTATTATTTTGTGTGAAACTAAAATTTTAAATGTATGAATTGATTAATTTCATTATATGTTTTTCTGGACATTATTTTTGTATTATTTTTGTCATAGAGAAATATACATATACAATATATATACGATTTACATATGATTGCATGAATTAAATGTGATTTAATTTTATATTTTATT
>OVBJ01002785.1:0-15377 GCA_900406535.1 Noccaea bulbosa
ATAAAAATTCTCATTGCAAATAGTTGGGGAATAAAATGAGCTAATTCCCAAGGGATGTGAGATATATAAATTATCTACACTCAGCTATTTGTTAATAACATTTCTGATTTTCTATGTATGGATATTATCAACATTAAATTGATCCGTACAGTTTATAAACGACCCAAACCGGTTTATTGAGTTAACCGGTTTTTCTATTTCTTCTCCAGCCTTTAGCTTTCACTGAACTCGTTTTAGAAATTTTCTAATCGAGGGTTTCGATCTCTGATTCAGTGGCGATTTTGGGTTATTTTAAAGTTCACGATTTTCCGATTTCGAGGTAACAAAGAAGGAGAATTTGTAGAAATTTGAGCTGCGTCTGTTTGTAACTGATGATTTTGTTGCTCTGTAACTCTGTTTCATACTTTATCCAGTCAAATTGTCATAAGCTTTATCCAGTCAAATTGTCATACTTTCCTTATCCGAAATCATGCGAGCTCTCTCGTCTTGCTTTAATTCGATATCCTTTGAAAAAAATGTGTGGTGCTTCCTTCAGAGATCGTCTATTTGCTTAGAGTCATCCACTATGTGCCTCTTGGCAACTTGTTCATCTTGGTACCACTTTGGTTATTCGTTTTCAAATAATATTTGCAGACATGACATTGGAGCTACAATCTCACAGATAATTAGTGCATGGCTCACAATTACATTCTTTATGAAAAATCCAATGTAGATAGGTCCCATGTGTTGAATGTCATCCTCTCTTTCTAAGTGGCTATGTCAAGTTGATGAGTGAAGTCAAGTGCGCCCATTAAACTGACAAACACGTTCATGTATGCTTTCTCAAAGCGTTTTGCCTAAGTGTTTTGAAAATGAAACAGAACACTAATCTTTTGCCAATCTTCTGGTTTGTACTTGTAGGCTTTGGTGTTGTTTCTGCACAGCCATGCGTGAACAATGCGTTCTTCAGACCCAATACTACTTACGACACGAACCGCGGCCTTGTCCTCTCTTCCCTTGCTTCAAACGCCACGGCTCGAAACGGCTTCTACAATGGTTCGACTGGCCATGGACTTGATCGAGTGTATGGAGTTGGGATGTGTATCCCAGGTGCTAAGCCAGAGCTTTGCTCAGAGTGTATCCAGAAGGCGTCTGACGGGTTACTACAGAGCTGTCCTAACCAAACAGAAGCCTATACCTGGTCTGGTGGAGGTGAAACTCTTTGTATGGCACGTTACTCCAACCGTTCGTTATCTGGCTCACTTGATATGGACCCTCAGAGTTTAATAGAACATGGGAAGAGTTAATGCAAAGAATGATAACCAAGGCTTCTACGGGCAAAGACGCATCGTTGCCTGATCGTAAGTACTATGCAGCCAGTATTGCTGCCACGAGAGGCTATGTGTTTAGGCCAAGCTGTATTTTCCGATGGGATCTGTATCCATTTAACGGGGCTTTCGATCATATTACATCGACATTGCCACCGGCCTCTCCTCCAGCTGCTTTGAAAACCAACACAACCACCATAAACCAGAAAGGTAAATTCTTCAATTGTGTAAGTTGTCTTTCTTTAATTTTCTATGCTTGAGCTTTCTTTCTTTTCAGCTGTGTAAGTTTTCTTCTATGTTTGGTTTACACAGATAGCAAAACAATCTCAAGAGGAGTCATGGTGGTAATTGTTGTTTCGGCTGTAATTGTCTTCCTGGTACTTGCATCTCTAGGACTTGCTGTTTGCAGGAGGAGGAAGTCATACCAATCACTTGATCGTCGGTGTGAGTTTTTTTCATGTGTTTCCCATTTATTACTTTGTTCTTTGTCATAAGAACCTAATATAAATCTAGATATATGCGGTTTGGTTTAGTCGACTCTTGGGGTTTCTTGATGGATTTTGAATTGATAAGAACTATACATTTCTGTATGCAGCTGGCATTGATATTACGACTACTCGGTCACTGCAATTTGATCTTAAGACCATCGAAGCTACAACAAATAAGTTTTCAGGGAGCAACAAGATTGGCCAGGGTGGATTTGGAGAAGTTTTCAAGGTAAAATTTCTCAGACTTTCTGGTTTGTTTTAATTCCATCCTGACCGACCTGATTTGGAGAGTTTGGATGACACATCCTAGTGATGTTATACTCTTTGTAGGGTGTACTTCCTGACGGGACAGAAGTCGCGGTGAAAAGGCTGTCCAAAACATCGAGTCAAGGCACACGAGAGTTCAAGAACGAGGCTGTTCTGGTGGCAAAGCTTCAGCACAGAAATCTGGTTAGGCTTCTCGGATTTTGTGTAGAAGGAGAAGAGAAGATACTCGTCCACGAATATGTGCCCAACAAAAGCCTTGATTACTTCCTTTTTTGGTGAGTTCAATTTTGAGAGAATTATAATGATCCTTCATATACTATTCTAGAAATTCTAGAAACTTGGTTGTAAATTTATATGCAGACCCTTCAAAGCAAGGCCAGCTTGACTGGACAACACGATACAATATCATTGGCGGGATTGCTAGAGGAATTCTCTATCTTCATCAAGATTCACGGCTCACAATCATACACCGCGACCTCAAAGGGAGTAACATTCTCTTAGAAACTCAAGCTGAGACAAGCAGAATAGTTGGAAGCTAGTAAATACTTTTTCCCTTGTCTGCACTTATCACTGAAGGTTATAAATTGAAAGGGGTTTTGGGATTGACCATACTTTTGTTGTAGGTGAAGTTACGTTTTTTTTCTTTTTCCGTGTTATAACAGTGGTTATATGTCTCCGGAGTATGCAATGAAGGGTCATTTCTCTGTGAAATCTGATGTCTACAGCTTTGGAGTCTTAATTCTTGAGATTATAACCGGCAAGAGAAACAGTAGCATGGACCAGACGGACGGCAATGCTTGCGACTTAGTCACATATGTGAGTACCAAAAACCAAATTTTTAAAAAGCTTCTTCCAAAACTGTGAGCAGTAATGGATTTTTGGTTATTATGTTAGGCCTGGAGGCTTTGGAGAGAGGGTTCACCATTAGAGCTCGTGGATCCGGCCATTGGAGAGAACTATCATAGCAATGAAGCAACCAGATGCATCCATATCGCGCTGTATCGTCCAACATTGGCTTCAATCATCTTGATGCTCACTAGTGACACAATTACTCTACCAGTGCCTCGACAACCTGGATTTTTCGTCCAGAGTATACTCGATCAAGAAGACTTTGTAGCCGAGAGAAGTCAATCTACAGGAAGGTCTATTCCTTATTCTGTTAATGACGTGTCGATTACTGATTTAGAGCCTCGTTGAAGTTGAAAGTATTTCTTTTATGTGTGCAAAGTTTGAGTGATGCTTCTACGGTGTTTTCTTGTTTTGATTGTGACTTGAACTCTTGAATGTTCATGAGAGTTATGTCTCTACTGTATCTTCCTATTTTGTGTGACTTGAACACAGCATATAAGTTACCGTGCCACTACGCTTTTGCTGAGTATACTAAACCGGTTTCATAAACCGTTTACCAAAGCTATTAACCGATGCTTCATTTGGCCAATCCCCTTCATGTTCCTCGTTGATGATGGAAAATAAAAGCAGAACCGGTTTCTTGGTGAAACCCATCCGCCCTCTGGTTCTATGGAAATAATGGAATTCCTTATTTATGTTATTTTCTGAGTCCACATTTGAAAATTTCAACATTTTATTAACTTTTCTCTTTTAACTTTTGACTTTTGACATTCGTTTCATGACCGTAATAGCAGGTTTAGGGACCTATTTTATCAGTTTGACGAATTCAGCATTAGAAAAGTTCGATTTGCTGCTTAAGCTGGTAAGAAACTGACAGATTTATCATCATCTTTAAGAATAAGATTATCACAGATTGGCTATTTTATCATGTTTTTGGCATTTTTTCCTCCTGAACCCTTTTCAGATTGGCTCAAAATGTGTATCATCTTTGAGAATAAGATTCTATGACGTCTTCTTTTTTTGGTGTCACATAGATCATAGAATTGCAACAATTTTCCAAAATGTACCAAACCAGCTTGTTTACTACGTTTTGACTCAACCGAAATTGTGAATGAGTCATAGGACTTTGATTGGGTCTGTTGGTGGTCCACACTCCACATATAAAAAAATATTTTTTTTGACATGGACAGAAAGAAGGTATATAAATATATAAATATATTTACTTATACTTGTGAATTGTGATCCTAAAAACCCAAATAACATTTGTATGGTCTTGGAAATGGAATTGAAGAATCTCTTCCTTGTCTTCTTGGTTGTCGTTGTAGGCTTTGTTTTTGTCTCTGCACAAGAATGTGGGAGAGCAGGTTTTTTTACACCACATGATAGGTATGACACAAACCGTGGCCTTCTCCTCTCTTCTCTTCCTTCCAATGTTTCAGCTCGAGGCGGCTTCTTCAATGCTTCGATTGGCCAAGGACCTGATCGAGTGTATGCTCTTGGGATGTGCATCCAAGGTGCTGAGCCAGAGGTTTGCTCCAACTGTATCAACCTTGCTTCTAAAGCAACGATAGAGAAATGTCCAAACCAGACAGAAGGTCTCGCCTGGCCCGAAGAACGGATTCTCTGTATGGTACGGTACTCAAATAGTTCGTTTTTTGGATCACTCAAGACAGAGCCACATTTCTACATCCAAAATCAGGCAGATATCAGATCCAATATGACAGAGTTTGATCAAGTGTGGGAAGAGTTAGCAGGTCGTATGATAGACAGTGCTACGTCACCGTCGTCTAAAACCAAGTACTACGCAGCTGACGTAGCAGCCTTGACGTCTTTCCAGACTATATATGCGTTGATGCAATGCACTCCGGACTTATCTTTGGAGGATTGTCGTACCTGTTTAAGACAGAGTGTTGGTAACTATGAATCATGCTGCCATGGGAAGCAAGGTGGCATCGTGTACCGGGCCAGCTGTGTTTTCCGGTGGGAATTGTTTCCATTCTCTGAGGCTTTTAGTGGTATTACGTTGGCACCTCCGCCTCAGTCCCCACCGTTTCTTACACCTCCAGTAGATAACATGACCAAGAAACGTAAGTCTTCCGATAACAAAACTATGAGTACTTGTCTACTGTATCTAAAATGCCCTCTGTCCGAGCATGTACAGGTAGCGGAACAATCTCAACAGGAATCGTCGTGGCAATTGTTATTCCCGTTGTTATTATTATCTTCTTGTTACTGCTTGCCCCAGGATTTTTTGTTTTTAGGAGGAGAAAGTCATCTCGAGCGCTAGGTTCCCAAGGTGAGTTGTTTTTCTTGTTTTATCTATAATCTTCTTTATACTTTGGGGGCCGTTGTGGTTATAAAGTAGGATGAAATGTATTTGTTCAACTTTTGAGGGGATCTTGACAAGAAATGATTTAATCGTACAATCCAAAGGCTGTATCTTTGCAAATTTTGTTTGGTGGGGTATGAGAGAAAACAAGGGAATCACTCTACAGTTCTGTTTTTTAGGATCAAGTACTGATAGCACCGTTACACACTCACTGCAATTCGATTTTAAAGCGATTCAAGCTGCAACAAATAATTTTTCAGAGATTAACATAATTGGTCGAGGTGGATTTGGAGATGTTTTCAAGGTATCTTTTCTTCAATCACCTTACTTTTAGTTTCTGTGAGAAGTTTCCAGAAGGGATGGATACCGTGGGATGATGTTATTTAAAATTCATTGTATGCAGGCTGTTCTTAACGGGACTGAAGTTGCAACTAAGCGGCTTTCAAAAGAATCAGGACAAGGTGCACGAGAGTTCAAGAATGAGGCTGTTCTTGTGGCAAAGCTTCAGCATAAAAATCTGGTTAGGCTTCTTGGATTTTGTGTGGAAGGAGATGAAAAGATACTTATCTATGAGTTTGTGCCTAACAAAAGCCTCGATTACTTCCTTTTTGGTCAGTCACTACATATGCTTCGAGATTTTATGTGCAGGCCCTTCAGTACATGATCAGATGGACTGGAGAACACGGCACAAAATCATCGGTGGAATTGCTCGAGGAGTTCTTTATCTTCATCAGGATTCACGGCTCACGATCATACACCGTGATCTCAAAGCCAGCAACATTCTCCTAGATGCGGATATGAATCCGAAAATTTCAGATTTTGGATTGGCAACGATCTTTGGGATGGAGCAAACTCGAGGCAGCACTAATAGGATTGCAGGAACCTAGTAAGTTATGCTTCTAATGGCCAACAAAACCAAAGTTTGTTGAACCTTTTCGTTGTTGCAATTTAACATGAGTTGTACGTTTTGCTGCAGTGCTTACATGTCTCCTGAGTATGCAATGCATGGTCAGTACTCCATGAAATCTGACATTTACAGCTTTGGAGTCTTAGTTCTTGAGATCATAAGCGGCAAGAAAAACAGCGGCGTCTACCAGATGGATGAAACTAGTACTGCTGGAAACTTGGTCACTTATGTGAGCACAGTGTCCTCAACTTCCAACAATTTAACATCTTCACTTATATGACCAAGGTTCTTTTGATTCTCCAATGTGTTAGGCTTGGAGGCTTTGGAGAAACGGGTCGCCATTAGAGCTGGTGGATCCGGCCATTGGAAGGAATTATCAGAGTAATGAAGTCGCTAGATGCATCCATATCGCGCTCTTGTGCATTCAAGAAAATCCGGAAGACCGTCCATTGTTATCAACTATCATCTTGATGCTTGGTGGTAACACAAGCACTCTACCAGTGCCTTGCCTACCAGGTTTTTTCCCCGGAAGCAGGCAAGTAGTGGAATTAGATTCAAGTCAGTCTACAGGAAGATCTGTTCCTTATTCTGTTAATGACGTGTCGATTACTGATTTAACGCCTCGTTGAAGATTGAAGTGTTCTGTCACTTATGTCAGTATGTGTATGCGAGTTTAGAGTGATTAATAGCTATAACCGCTGTTTGAGTCCAAAGACAAAGGTATAATAATCTTTAAGGCTCAATGAAGCAGATGAATTCATTACCATTCCTCTGTTTTACCTTCATAAGGCTTAATGCAGCAAAGGAATTCATTATCATTCCTCTGTTTTACCTTCATAAGGCTAGATAAAATAGCGGATTGATAATGAATATGTATGTAAGCTATTAAATCGGTTTATTCCCTTGCCGTCTCATTTTGACGAACTTTCCCCTAACGCTACCATGTTTTCTCTTGCTTTCTTTGTTCATCTCCATGTTGCTCTTTTTTAGCTTGTTCCAACTTGTTTATCCAAGATTCACAATTAAGATAACAGAAATTAATTTCTCTTTTTTGATATTGTTTCTCTTCTTCGATCTTATTTAAATATAACCAGAAGAACATCCAAGAAAATGTGTAAATAAATCTGCCTGTTATTGACTTGAAATTGATGGTTTTGTTGCTTTATATCTCTGTTTCATGCTTCATCCAGCCAAATTGTCATACTTTCCTTGGTGCCACTTTGACTTTTCGTTTTCAAATAGTATTTGCAGATCCGGCAGTGGAGCTACAATTTCGCAAAGAATTGGCTCTATTTTCGGTATGAAAAATTCAATGTAGATAGGACCCTTGTGTTAACTGTCATCCTCACTGGCTGTGGCAACTTGATGTGGTGAAGTCAAATGCGTCATTAAAGCGACAGGACACTCATGGCTATGCATTACATTTCTTTCTGAATTTTGGATTAGAGAAAAGTTCACAGTATCTGAGTATCGTTCGAATTTGTCAACAATCTTGCTAATTCTCCCTACGAAATAGCAAAAAAAACAAAAAAAAAAACTGGATTTTTCTGATTCCACATTTGAACATTTAACGTTAATATACTGTTCGAACAGAGGAAAAAAAAACTATTGACTTTTGACTTGTGAATGGCTTTTATGACCGTAGTTATGTGCAAGGTTTGAGGACAGTTTGACGAATTCAACATTTCAGTTTCTCTCTGAAATTATGAATTGCTGTTTAAATAGTAAGAACAAGAGAAATGAGTAAATACTAAAAAGACAAGTTTTTTGCTTTTGCTATCATCGTAAAGGAACAATGGAGCAGAAGAGTTTGTAAAGTGTATTAATGACCGTAGTAAGGTATGAGGACCGTTGTTATCAGTTTGACGAATTCAACATTACAAATTTCAGAGAGAAACCCTGATTTGCTGTTTAAATAGTAAGAACAAGAGAAATGAGTAAATACTAAAAAGAAAAAGTGTTTTGCTTTTGCTACCATCGTAAAGGAACAATGGAGCAGAAGAGTTTGTTATCAGTCCTCTGTTTTCTCCTCATAAGTTTTGGTGTTGCTTCAGTTTCAGCACAAAAATGCATGGACGCCAATGGATATTTCAGGACCAACGGTACTTACGACGCAAATCTCCGTCTCATCCTCTCTTCTCTTCCTTCCAATGTCACGGCTCAAGACGGCTTATTCTACAACGGTTCCATCGGACAAGAACCGAACCGTGTCTACGCAGCAGGGATGTGCATCCCAGGAACAACTCCAGTAATTTGTTCCGAATGTATCATGACCGCTTCTGATGGTTTGCTACAGAGTTGTCCTAACCAAACAAACGCGTTTACATGGGTCGGTGACGCCACGCTTTGCTATGTGCGCTACTCCAACACTTCATTCTCAGGATCTGCTAATCTGGATCCGAGTCCATGGCTTACCAACAGTAGAGATATAACCTCAAATCTAACAGAGTTCACGACAATATGGGATCGCTTAATGAGTCGTATGGTTGATGCAGCCTCCACAGCTAAAAGCACACCGTCGTCTAGTAATAACCATTACACAGTTGTTTCAGCGGCTTTCACACCTGTCGGTAATATATATGCATTGATGCAATGCACGCCGGATCTTTCCTCTTTTGACTGTGACAATTGTCTGCGACAAAGCGCAATTAACTACCTAAGATGCTGTGGTCAGAGGCAAGGATACAGTGTTATGCGGCCGAGCTGTTTCTTCCGGTGGGAGTTGTATACATACTCTCACGCTTTTGGTAATATTACGGTGGCTTCTCCTCCTCCGCAGCCTCCTGTGACTGTGCCACAACCTTCAGGTGATCAGGCCAACACGACCAAAAATGGTTAGTCTTCCGACCTAAATAAAGCTATGAATGTAAGAAGAACTACTTGAAAATATATGACATTGTTTTTTTTCTGTGTTGTGAGAAGATAGCAAAGGAATCTCAGCTGGAACTGTCGCGGCGATTACAGTTCCAACTGTCGTTATCATCTTCATACTGCTTGTTCTAGGACTGGTTCTATTCCGGAGGAGAAAATCATTCCAAAGAACTGAGATTAAATGTTAGTTTCTTGTGTTTTAGTTTGCTTTCGTTATAAATATATTCTCACTAAGCCAAGAGAGGAAACAAGAGGCATAACTAGTAAACCCTGGCTTTCTCTATATTTCTTTCTGTAGCTGTTTTTTGCTTTCCTGTAACAAAGAGAGTGAAGAAGACTTATGATATTGCAGCAGCAGATAATGGTAAAGATTTCTTAAATTTTTATGGAGATGAATTCTTAAAAGATAAAACTTTTCATTATTTTTGTATGCAGAAGGGGGTGACATTACAACTGCAGGCTCACTGCAGTTTGATTTTAAGGTTATTGAAGATGCGACAGATAAGTTTTCTATACGTAACAAACTTGGTGGTCATGGTGGATTTGGAAAAGTTTATAAGGTATATCTAATAGTTTATTGAGCTTTGTTATTAGTTCAAGCAGAGTAGTGGTTTCAGTTTTATATTCATATAATACTCTCTGTAGGGCACATTGCCTAATGGATTACAAGTTGCGGTGAAGAGACTATCGAAAAAATCAGGACAAGGTGAAAAAGAATTCAAGAATGAGGTTATCGTTGTGGCAAAGCTTAAGCACAAAAATCTTGTCAAGCTTCTCGGTTTTTGTTTGGAAGGAGAAGAGAAGATACTTGTATACGAGTTTGTGCCTAACAAAAGCCTTGATTACTTTCTGTTTGGTTAGTCAAATCACATAGTTCACCCAAACTTTTTTCATTTTCCAACCCATGTTCTTGATGTAACTATGGTTGTATAGACTCTAGGATGCAGAGCAAGTTGGATTGGACAAGACGCCACAACATTATACGAGGAATTGCTAGAGGGATTTTATATCTTCATCAAGATTCAAGACTCACAATCATACATCGTGATCTCAAAGCGGGTAACGTCCTCTTGGACGCTGATATGAACCCCAAAGTTGCAGATTTTAGAATGGCCAGAATTTTCGAAATGGACCAAACCGAAGACAATACAAGAAGAGTAGTAGGAACCTAGTAAGTTTTTCTCTTGCCATTTATTGCTTCTGTAGACCGTAATATCTTTCTATTAAATCAACTTGTATGCACTGTGGCAGTGGTTACATGTCTCCCGAGTACGCGATGTACGGCCATTTCTCCATGAAATCAGATGTCTATAGCTTTGGAGTCTTAGTTCTTGAGATTATAAGCGGCAAAAAGAACAGCAGTCTCTGTGAAATGGATGGTACTGCTGGCAACTTGGTTACATATGTGAGTATAGAGACTTACAACTTCAAAAAAGATTTATGTTGTATTCAAGAGTGGAAAAAGTTTAATTATTAAACTGTTCATTAGGCTTGGAGGCTGTGGAGCAATGGGTCGCCATTAGAGCTCGTGGATCCGTCTTTCCAAGATAATAATCACACAAATGAAATTACCAGATGCATCCATATCGCTTTATTATGTGTTCAAGAAGAAGCTGAAGATCGTCCAACCATGTCAGCGATCCTCCAGATGCTCACTACTAGCTCAATGGCTCTCGCCGTTCCTCGACCACCTGGATTTTTCTTCCCAAGCAGGCATGAACAGGTAGAGATAGCAGGGCCATCTGTGGATATGCCTTCTCTATGTTCAGTCGATGATGCTTCCATTACTAGTGTAACTCCTCGCTGAAGACAAAAACAATTCACAGATCTAAAAAGTGGTGATTCTATAAACACTATTAAACATCAACAAATTAAAGAGAAATAATTGTTTGATTAGTATATTGAAAAAAATGTATTGTTTTAAGTGTGTAAGTTATGGCTTTACTGTTTGAAATGTTTTCACGAAGTGTGTAAATAATGCTCTTAGTTTCTTGTGAAACACGCTTACCTTTTGTTCAACAGAATGATCATCAGTCTATATCTAATATTGTATATACCAAAATGGAACTTTTATAAGAAGCACACCGTCTTTACATTGATGTCCATGAAGGGAACTAGATTACTTAGATACGCTAAAGAGAAGATATATTGGATTGAAATGAAGACAATTGAGTACAAAATTATCTTGGAAGTGTTTTAACCCTGAACTTATGTTTTCGAAATATTTATTTCTACCAGCTGCTATGTTACAAGTTTTCTTTAACATGGGCCCACCAATCTTGAAAACACATTGAGTAATTGATTTAGCCCACGGTACACGTTAGCGCATATTTCTTAGTTCTTACCGTTGGAATTGATCAAGTAGTTGACCTTGACTTTGAAAGAAAATTGCATTCTTGTACAGAGAAAGTGTTAGCTGCCTTCATCACATTGTACATCCTAGTTCAGTGCACTCCTGATCTGCCGAGACAAGACTGCTTAAGCTGTCTGGAACCGGCCATCAATCTATTACCCACTAACAAAATTGGGGGAAGAGTATTTGTGCAGAGCTGTAATGCAAGGTACGAAACTTATCCGTTTTACAACGAATCCGCCGTCAGGACACGTCAGCCGCAGCTGGATTCAGCTCCTCCTCCACCAACACAACCGCCGATTTCAATTCCTTCACCACGACCTGGTCTGGACATTCGCTTTTCCTTTGATTACATGCTTCAGCGCTATTAGACATTCAATATTATATTTCTGTGTATATAGGAAAAGGCGGGAACTCCACTGTCATAATCATTGCTGTTGTTGTTCCAATCACCGTTCTTTTTCTTATTTTCGTGGCTGTAATTATTGTCCGGGCTAAGAAAAAGAGGACTAATCATGAGACGGGTAAGAGAATCCATTTTTTATATTTAGATTGAATGATTATTCTGCTGTGTTCTTTATATTAATTCATCCATTGAAATTGTTTCTACAGACAAGGATGATATTACGACAGCAGGCTCACTTCAGTTTGATTTTAAGGCCATTGAGGCAGCAACAGACAATTTTTCCCAGAGTAACAAGCTTGGCCAAGGTGGATTTGGTGCAGTTTACAAGGTATTTGTTACATTAAGATATGGAATTTTAGAGTTTTGAACACTGGAAACGTTCTAAGTTGTGAAAAATCACCCTCCCATCTCCACAACACTCTCTGTTTTTTCCCCCTGTTTCCGAATTAAATCTCAAACACATACTTTGAGCATTGCGCTATGAATGGGAATATGGGATTAGGATCAACTACATAGAATGTTTCTTTCATCACCATACCTGAACACACAAAATCCTTTCTCATTCTTTTATTATCTTTCTTCATTTGTAATGAATACTAACTTTGGACTTCCTCATTCACCTTCATCATTAATACTACACTGAATTTCCCATACTTGTAGGGTACGTTTCCTAGTGGAGTACAAGTTGCGGTGAAGAGGCTATCAAAGACATCAGGACAAGGTGAAAGAGAGTTTGAGAACGAAGTTGTTGTTGTGGCAAAGCTTCAGCATAGGAATTTGGTAAGGCTACTTGGTTTTTGCCTAGAAGGAGAAGAGAAGATACTTGTCTACGAGTATGTGCCCAACAAAAGCCTTGATTGCTTCCTTTTCGGTGAGTCAAATTCTAAGATATATTTATCAAATTGCATTACATTCTTTTTTCCTTTTTTAATATGTTGAATATGTATGTGCAAGACTCTACGATGCAGAGCCAGCTAGACTGGACAAGACGGTACAAGATCATAGGAGGAATTGCAAGTGGGATTCTATATCTTCATCAAGATTCGCGGCTCACAATCATACATCGTGATCTCAAAGCAGGTAACATCCTCTTGGACGCTGATATGAACCCCAAAGTTGCAGATTTTGGAATGGCCAGAATTTTTGGAATGGACCAAACGGAAGCCAGTACAAAACTAGTCGTTGGAACTTAGTAAGTTTTTGTCTCTTTAGACTGTACTATGCTTATATGCAGAGCGTGCCTACGTTAACTGAGGCCGGAAGCAACTAAAAAAAATTCTATAAATTCAAACCATTTACAGTAATAAACTAATGTTGTTAATGCTAAATATTTATGTTTTCAGTTGAAACTTGCATTAAATAAGAGAAAATTGCATTACATTCTAAAAATAAGTGACAAAGCAATAGTAATAAATATGGAAAATTTTTTGAAAACAAAATATCCATATCTAAAAATAAGTGACTAAGAAAAGGAAAACATTTTCATTTGGTAAGATATATAACTGGACTATATGAAGTATGAAGAATCTTGATTTCAAAAGCATTTATAAAAACTTTACTTTAATTATTTTTTTAAAAATGTGGCCGTAGGACCAATGTGTCCAATTTTATAAGGCAGGCACGGCCCTGCTTATATGCTCTTATTAACTCAACATTTACATATTGTGGCAGTGGTTACATGTCTCCTGAGTATGCCATGTACGGCAATTTCTCCATGAAATCAGATGTCTATAGCTTCGGGGTCTTAGTTCTTGAGATTATAAGCGGCAAGAAGAACAGTAGCCTTTATCAAATGGATGGCATTGCTGGCAACTTGGTTACATATGTGAGTATAGAGACTTTAAATTCAAAGTATATCTGTTTTATTCAAGAGTGGCCAAAGTTTTAACTATAAAAATGTTCAATAGACTTGGAGACTATGGAGCAACGGGTCGCCTTTAGAGCTCGTGGACCAGTCCTTTCAAGATAACTATCAAACAAATGAAACCACCAGGTGCATCCATATCGTTTTACTGTGTCTTCAAGAACAAGCGGAAGATCGTCCAACCATGCTAGCGATCCTCCAGATGCTCACTACTAGCTCAATCACTCTCCCTGTTCCTCGAAAACCTGGATTCGTCATCAAGAGTAGATATGGACAATTAGAAGGAGCAGGACCATCTATGGATTCGTCTGCTCTATGTTCACTCGATGATGATTCCATTACTCATGTAGCTCCTCGTTGAAGACAGAGACAATTTATAAATTTTAAAGTGGTGATTCTAGACTATTAAGAATTGACTGTGAACAAAGATTCGTCTGAATTTAAACTGTTCTCAATTCTCATTGTCCATTAACTTTATGTGCACGGCAAGTAAGGAAATGATGCTCTGTTTTGAAGTTTGGTTTCATCTCAGTGGTCTTTGACATATATTGCTTGTCCGTTCTAAGCATAACTAATGTGCTTGTGGAAAGCTGCGTGGTGAGGTAGCTTTCTTTGAACACATCCGTACAACTAACTTCAGTTTAGCATCACTTATGACAGTTAACCTTAGCATCAGTTATAACAGTTGATCTTATTCTCATTTTTAGTATGATGATTAGTAATGTTAAGAGAAATGATACAAATATAAGATGTTAAAATGTAATTGTACATTATATAACGTAATTTTTAAAAGCGATGAAAAATAAATTTAGTGTCACTGAATTTGACATCATTTTAAAAAATGCTGATGCTATAATTTGTTGCATTGCTTTTAAAATGACGCTAACTGTAAAAATAACTGATGTGTAAGGCAATGGTTTTTTTGTAGAGATCGTATAAAGAAAGGCGTTTACTTTGACTTTGTTTGACTTGTTGTCATCATATACAAGCCCCTCTGTTTCATGCTAATCCACAGTATCCTTTTTTGAATAGTTTGTTGAGATAATGTTCCGCTATTTACTTAAATATTAAAATTAAATATGCTGTTTTAAAATTTTATTGAGTGGAAATACTGTTTTTTTTTTTTAATTTAAAAAAGGTCTCGAATCATCTGTTATATTTAATGCTATAATTAGAAGAAATAAACTTATAAGTCTATTTTCATAATAAATACTTAAAAATAATATATTTTGGAGAATTAAGCAGAAATATACTCATTTTATAAGTCTATGAATTAACTGAGGAACACAAGTTAGCCAGGACAATTCAAATCAGATACATCATAAAGAAGAGGCGTTTACTTTGACTTTGATTGGCTTATTGTCAAGTTAATCTACAGTAAGAGAAATATATTAATTTCATAAAAAGGAGTTTTATTATGATATCGAAATCAAGGAAGTCGAACCATGTCTTTCATCTTCCTTTTCTTTTTCTCCTTAATCACTAGCTACAGAGCTGTTGCTCAAGATCCTTATTTCATATCCAATGTTTGTCCAAATACAACAACGTATACAAGGAACAGCACTTACTTCACCAATCTCAGAACCCTTTTGTCTTCCCTCTCTTCCCGCAACGCTCCTTACTCCACCGGATTCCAAAACGCCACTGCCGGAAAAGCCATCGACAGGGTCACCGGACTTTTCCTCTGAAAGATTTCAAGAGTATGCGGAAGCTTAAGAGATTAAGTGAGATTGATG
>OVBJ01002786.1:0-15375 GCA_900406535.1 Noccaea bulbosa
TTTTTTATAAAATATTTGTTTATTCTGCATTCCGCATTCCGCATTCAGCAAGATTCAGCAGTTACCATTCATATTACTAAATAATCAGCCAGATTACGCAACTATTCATCATTTAATTTCACCAGATTCCGCATTCAGCAAGATTCCTCGGTTACCATTTAGACCCTAAATCTATAAATCGATTATTGTTCAGAAGGCTATCCACAAAAGACATATAATGAAAGAAAACTAAACTCTTAATTAGAAATACAAAGCCCTAAACTGAAATATAAAACTCATATAATTAATATCGTATAATTATCTAACAAGCTTTTAGTGATATTCTAAACGAATATAACACTAAACCCTAATAAAAAAATTAGCGAATTCACACCAATTAAGGTAAAGGTAAAGTACTCTATCGTAGAATACATATGTAAAAGAAAAACTAACTTATATACTAGGAAAACTTAACTATCCAACAATATGTCTTAACTCTCCAAAGAGAAATTAACTATCTAACAAAGTCATTATAAACATTTTCGTGTTTATAGAAGCTTTTTCGATTTAACCAAACATTTATCAGTCTTTTAAATTTACCGAATCATTAGAAGTATCAAGATACATAATGAATTTTATCAAAAATATATTGTATTACTTCTAGTGGTAGAAAAAAAATAGATTAAATTAGCATTTGAAAGAAACATAATTTTTTTAAAAAGTAAATATGCTAGCTTTAACAATTACAAGAGAATTTTATTTATTTATTTATTTATTTAAATTGTTAAACCGTAGAAATGAAGCCAAGAAGGACAATTTTTTTATAATTTTTTTACATTTTGAACAATTTTAAAAGAAATAGAATGAATTACAAGAGAATTTTATTTATTTATTTATTTATTTATTTAAATTGTTAAACCGTAGAAATGAAGCCAAGAAGGACAATTTTTCATAATTGTTTTACGTTTTGAACAATTTTAAAAGAAATAGAATGATGTAAAATGTGGCTTTGAAAATTGGATGTTTCTCGTGTTTCCTGCTCAAGTACAACGAATTTAATAAATCCAGATATTATTTTTTTAACTCTTGCGAACAAAATAATCATTGCAAATTAGGAATTAACCGATATTCTTTTGACCAAAACTAACTGAAATAGAATGTGCCAAAAAGGTAACCACGAAACTGACAAATTGAAAATTAGAAAGAGGAAGAAACAAAAGGGGAAAAAACGCACAAATTTAACAAGAAAACACACTGACACGTGTCATCAATCTATACCATCAAAATACATTTGATACATAGAAAAAATAAATAAAATAAAACGAAAGAAAATCTTCCGAAAAGATTTATCCTATTTAAACCAATCGTTGCATGACTCCCAAAACACATTCGTGTCTCCAGTCACTCAAAAGCGGCTGTCGGAGAAGAAGAAGAATAAACAGTGTCCAACAATGGAAGATCACTCTTCGCTCCGCTACAGTGACGGCGCAGACGATAAAACCGACCGCGAAGTTTCTTCAATCTTGTTGGAACTTTCGCATCCCGTCGTTTTCTCTTATGATTCTTCTCCTTCTTCTCTTAAGTGGGGTCGCACTAAGAAGCGGTCCTATCCCGATTTCATGCCTCCGCCGAACATTTCATCGGAACCGGTGATCAAACCGCAGTCGATGACTGAGGTCGTCGGAAGTAATTCGAGTTCGTCGTGCTTAGCCGGCGAAGCGAAGAAAACCAAACCTCAAAGCGTAAAATTCTGATTTTTTTCTCTTGCTTACTCTTTTTAGGGTTTAGATTTTCATTTTTATTTACCTAATGTTTTTCGAATCTGTTGTCTAGGTTAAGAGTTCTGTTCTTCTATCTCTCTTCATTTAGAAAACAAATCATATAGTGTAAATAATCTGATTTGCTGAATGGTTTACGGAGTACTGATTACTGATTATTGAGTAGTTTTTTTTTTTTTTTTTTTTTTTTTTTATTATAAACGACAGAGTCAAAAAGCTTTAGAAGAAGGATGTTTTATGACATATCTAAAGTTGAATCAGAAGAAGACCTCTTCTCAGCCAAGTCCTTCCTGCCCGGTTCTCGAGGTGTTTATTTTGTTTTGTTATTCTTTATATTTGTATTTTTGACAACATATATATATATATTTTTTTTTTGACAATATAATTTTCCTTTTAATGGATTGTTTTCCCTTTGTATATTTATTTATTCCATTTCGATTTTTTTTGTGAAGAGTCAGGCGGATACGGGTTTAAGTGGGGCGCAAGCTGTTGCGCCACCAGCCCAGCCCATTGCTGAGAAGAGAAGAAGAACAGAAAATGGTCAAAACCTGCGTCCTCTACGACCATTGATGATACGCGTTGATCGTACGGCCATCGCGAGGCATAACGAAGCGGCGGCGTTGCTTCTAGAGGCGAGGCTTAACATGGATCGTGGTGGCTTTAATCAGGAGCCAAGAAACAGCAACATGGAACGTCGTAACTTTGATCTGGAGCCGAGGCATAACAACATCAACATGGAACGGCGTGGCTTTAATCTGGAGCCTAGGAACAACAACATGGAACAGCGTAACTTTGATCTGGAGCCGAGAAACAACAACATGGAACGGCGTGGCTTTAATCTGGAGCCAAGGAACAACAACATGGAACGGCGTAACTTTGATCTGCAGCCGAGGAACAACAACATGGGATGGCTTCGCTTTGATCTGGAGGCGAGAAACAACAACATGGAACGGGGTGGCTTTAATCTGGACCCGAAGAACAACAACATGGAAAGGCGTGGCTTTAATCTGGAGGCGAGTCACAACATGGAACGGCGTGGCTTTGGTCTGGAGCCCAGGAACAAGAAGATGGAATGGCTTCGCTTTGATCTGGAGGCGAGTCACAACATGGAACGCCGTGGCTTTGGTCTGGAGCCCAGGAACAACAAGATGGAATGGCTTCGCTTTGATCTGGAGGCGAGTCATAACATGGAACGCCGTGGCTTTGATGATCTGCAGGCGAGTAGGAACAAGAGCATGGAATGGCTTCGTTGCTTTGATGATCTGATGGGGAATAGGAACAAGAACATGGAACGGCGTGGCGTTGATCTGGAGGCGAGGAACAACAACGTGGAACGGCGTGGCTTTGATTTGAACCTTCCAGCAACAGAGGAAGTTAACCACCGTGATACGGTTGAGTCTCAGAGAGCGGCGGCGATTAAAGAACATCAGGAAGCCGCTGCTGAAGCAAGACAAAGAAGACTAGGTTTAAGGCGAGCTAAGAAGAAGCTTCAAAACAGTAAATCTATTTCTCCAAACAAGTAGGAGGATTAATGTCGATTTCGTTTTTTCAGCTTTTCGGGCGGGGCTTTTAAATTAACTGTAAGATATATTTGTATTTTTGATGCGAATATGCACAACCAAAATTGCAAGTTCCCATTTGGTGAACAGCAACTTTTGGTTTGTGTATAATTCATAAATCGAAGCTCTTTTTTTGTTTCTTCCTTAATCATGCAAGAAAAGCTAAATGTTGTTCAAAAAGAGATGGATAAATTATTATTACAAGCCAGTGAGAATGAAAGAACAAATCCAAATGGCAAATACAATAAGAAACACATATTTGAAGAAAGAAATTCCCAGATTCAACTTTATATATGTATATATATAGTAGATATAGAAAGAGATTTGATTGATTGATTCCTTATCTTTTTACCTTTTTTATAAAACCTTTCTGGTTGTGTTCTGAGAGATTCTCAAATCAAGATTCGTAAACTTGTTCTTCTTCTTCTTCATCCTCGTACTCACCTTCTTCATCAGCAGTAGCATCTTGGTACTGCTGATACTCAGCGACAAGATCATTCATGTTGCTCTCAGCTTCGGTGAACTCCATCTCATCCATACCTTCACCAGTGTACCAATGCAAAAAAGCTTTACGCCTAAACATCGCCGTGAACTGTTCGCTCACTCTCCTAAACATCTCCTGGATCGACGTCGAGTTTCCGACGAACGTCGAAGCCATTTTGATTCCCGTCGGTGGGATGTCACAGACGCTGGACTTGACGTTGTTCGGGATCCATTCGACGAAGTAGGATGAGTTCTTGTTCTGTACGTTCAAGATCTGTTCGTCTACTTCCTTCGTGCTCATTTTACCTCTGAACATGGCAGAGGCTGTGAGGTAACGTCCGTGTCGCGGATCAGCTGCGCACATCATGTTCTTGGCGTCCCACATTTGCTGCGTCAGCTCCGGGACTGTGAGGGAGATGTACTGCTGCGAGCCGCGGGATGTGAGCGGCGCGAAACCGACCATGAAGAAGTGGAGACGAGGGAATGGGATTAGGTTCACGGCGAGTTTCCTAAGGTCGGAGTTGAGTTGTCCTGGGAACCTTAGAGAGCAAGTCACGCCGCTCATTGTCGCGGAGATCAAATGGTTCAAGTCTCCAACTGCAAAAATGTATAATGATGTTAGAATTGAGAAAACAAAGCGAAATGTTTAGAGTTTGAAGTGGTGGTTACTTACAGCTAGGAGTGCTGAGTTTGAGAGTGCGGAAGCAGATATCGTAGAGAGCTTCGTTGTCGAGGACCATGCACTCGTCGGCGTTCTCAACGAGCTGGTGGACGGAGAGAGTGGCGTTGTAAGGCTCGACGACTGTGTCTGAGACCTTTGGAGATGGGAAAACAGAGAATGTGAGCATCATTCTGTCTGGATACTCCTCACGGATCTTTGATATCAATAGCGTTCCCATTCCTGATCCTGTGCCTCCTCCAAGTGAGTGACACACTTGAAACCCTGTATTCATGACACATTCAATCAAATGAGAAGCTGGAAATTATCAAGCAAATGTGTGTACAGGGATGTGTTAAATAACTCAAGCACACAACATCAACATTATCAAGATTCCTGTTTACCAAATCGATTTCACTGTTTTGGTACAGTGTTACGTTCAATGTGCCATGTTGAGGTGTTTTTGCTATGAAAAGTATTAACAATGCTAAAAGCAATAATGTTGCTAAAGTCGCTGATCCTGACCTACTTGATTAATCCAATTGTATCACAAAAATGACATGTTTCACCTTTGATAGTATCAACAAAACAGTATTATAATCCTAAAAGTGATTAGTTTAAAAAAAATTGGATGTTGGTTTAAGGATCACGTGTTTTGATACACTGCGACAAAAGTGGAATAAACATTTTGGGGCCACAATAAACACTAGCGCCAAATTAGGATACTGTCTTTAGATTAAAATGACGTTATAACTTTATCCTATAAAAAACCACAAAATCTAACTTGAGGGCCTATTAATAAGTGTTAACAGCTCACTCTTAACAGTAATTAACATATGATTCAATTAAACGGTTTCAGCAACAAAAAAAAATTGAATTATTGAAGAAGAATCATGACTATTGAGACTCACTCACAAGAGAGAAAACACATAAGAAAACGCAAAACATGCATAAGAATTTCGAAGGACCATGACTTAATCGTTGCACACAATTCATAAACTGTGATTAAAATGTCAACAAAACGATATGAGAGATCAGTTAGTGAAAATGCCAGGATGATTAAGATCAATAACGAAATCGAGATCAGCGTTTACTAAATACGCAACGTCCTTAAAACTTCGGAGATCTAAATGATCGAAACTAGTCAACGATTGGATCATTAAATGATTGAAGTTTTCGTTCACAGATCAGTCAATGTCCTGGGAAAATACAGTTTTCGCTCACAGCTGCTTTTGATTATGAACATTGATGTTAGCTTACTCGTCGTTAATTTCATCGGATGATTTCATCAAATCAACACTCAGATTCGTTTTGATTAAGAGGATTAGCGATATACATACCTTGAAGGCAGTCACAGTTCTCAGCCTCCTTACGAACAACATCGAGAACAGCGTCGATGAGCTCAGCGCCTTCGGTGTAATGACCTTTCGCCCAGTTGTTACCGGCGCCGGACTGACCGAATACGAAGTTATCGGGACGGAATATCTGACCGTACGGCCCGGATCTGATGCTATCCATAGTACCAGGCTCGAGATCCATGAGCACCGCGCGAGGAACGTACCTCCCGCCGGAAGCCTCGTTGTAGTAGACGTTGATACGCTCGAGCTGGAGATCGGCGGAGTCGCCGTTGTAACGTCCGGTGGGATCAACGCCGTGCTCGTCGCAGATAACCTCCCAGAATTTGGAACCGATTTGGTTTCCGCATTGGCCGCCTTGGACGTGGAGGATCTCTCTCATGGTTTGTGGCGCGATTGAAGGAAAAGGAAGATTTGAGATCTGGGAGAGATGATGATAGAGAGATATGGAGAAGGAGAGGGAGAGAGGAGGAGGAGGAGAAATAAGAAGGCGGGATAGTTTTGGGAGAGAGAGAGGGACGTGTAGTGACAAATTGACAGCGTGGCAATGTGGAAGATGGATCTTGCCAGCTATACTCACTGTTTTTTTCACCACAGCCTACACTTTATTTATTTTCTTAGTCATTTTATGTTATTGTTATTTACTGTTTTACGTTTTAACAAATTGTTAACACGGTGGAACTGCAGAAAAGTTGCAATAAAATTGGAGCATATATCTGTCCAGGGTACATTTGTTAAAATCGACACATAATTGGATGGAGCAAGAAAAGTCGACCGGCCAAAACAAAATTTGGTGGATGATTCTAGTAGGTTTGAGTCAAATATAAGATTACCGGGGACAAAATTTACATATTTACATAATTTATTAAACTTTACTTAAAACAATTGAAACCGTAAATGTTTGTTATGCATTACCAGATAAATGAATACAACTTGTTAGTAGTGTATGAAAAAAAATAGTAGAATATGAAATGTTAATGATTTATTTGGCAGATCTTCAAAAACAAGATATTTTATTTCACATGGATGTATTAATCAATTTTCTAAACCCTAAACCCTAATCTTTATAAAGAAATAATTTATTTTTTTATAAGTTTAGAAATCATTTATTTTTTGCACGATATATGCATGTAGTCCAATACTGTTGCAGTCAAACCTAGTCCTAATATTGCAAAATGTGTATTTATATTATTTTTAATCCAAAATAAATATTTTATTCTCGTTAATTCATCGCTTATTATGGAAAAATTATATTTTTTTTTGTGATTTCGAAGTGGATATATATGAATTATGTAAATATTACTTCAAATGAAAAAATGAAAATAATAAAAACAGTAATAGAGATGTTTTTGCATCGCACAAAATCTCATTAGCCAACTTCAAATGCAATCATGTAGCACCTAGTTTGATTCTATCAGTTGGGATAAACTTGATTCTTTTTTGCTGAAGTCTTTTTATAACTTACATATGGATTCGACTTCTACAGCAACAGCCTCAACACTAAGAGGACCATTGAAGACTAAATCTTGCATCGCTTTCTTGATTGCCCCGTACACCTATAGAGGCTCATACCCTCTTTTAGGAATAGGAGAGTTCTCTATGTCCCCCACCACTTATATAGCAAGCCAGTTTTCGAAACAACTTTCTGATTTCTTGACCATTGAAAAAATTCCAGATTTTTTTTCATGTCCTATTTTGTTTTCAAGTTTATATTTTTGTTTTACCATTAGTTTCGGTCTCTTCAAATTCTTAACTTAATATATTTAAATCAGATGAAAAAATATAGAAATGGTAAATGTTTATTATGCATTAAAAAAAGGCGAAATGAATACAACATGTCTTTAGTATCTTAGATGTTTAGTGACATAGCACATGTCTCATATGTAATTTCGATCTGGAGATCTTGAATACACGTACCTATTTCTATGTAAATGATAAAAGCACAATAATTGAATTTGTTTGAATAATCATATAGAAAAATCTATCACTCACAGTTTGTTTTTTGGATCTACTATACAATATAGATAACAGAAAAAATATAGGTAGTCGTATAGAAAATTAATAATGTCATAGCACATGTAGCGAGATGTAGACTGTAGTAAGATCTGAGATTTGATCAATTATTTATTTATTTTGTGTCAAATTCGATCTACTGTTTATATGTACGTCAAAATCAAATAATTGAACTTGTAAAAGGAATCCTACTGTTATTATTATTATCAGCTTTTAATTTGCTCCCAACGTATTGTGAAAATGTTGCTGAAGGGAAACATTTAGAAAATGGGCGAACGTTAGCTGTTCATAATTATATGATTACGAATCGGATACCTGTATTTTTTTTTTCATTTTGTACGAATAACTAAATTACAGTACCGATGTGACAAGTTTCAGCTTTTCAAATTAGGAGAATTATCAATCCAAATCTAGTAAAAAGTTTTTACTAAAAACTGACCTGGGCCGCTTTTCAGATTGTGTAAGCCCGTCTAGTGGAAAACGGCATCGTATAACCGTGTTAGCCACAGCTGATTCCCAAAACCCTAATTTCCCACACTGGCTCGTCTCTTTGAATAACAATCCGTCCTCTGCTAATAAATAAATAATAGTAACATACTGTAGGCTGGAAATAAATCGCCCCCAAAATTTATTGTTTTATTTTTGTTCTTTTGCGCTTTTTGGGTGTTTATTTTTGTCTTTTCTTTATGTGCAAAACTTTTCTTTATTTCTGTTCTTTCGCTCTCGCCCTTATGTGAGTTCTTGGTAGTCCTGACTTTTATGATTAATGGAAATCAAGAACTCATAGCATGCAATTTCAAAAACTCAATTTTCATTACTATTTAATTATTCATTTAACACACATGTAACTGATTTTATGAATCATATCAAATTCACTCTATTTTGTCTACAAAAACTTGGTTTTTGCAAGTGATCATCAATCTGAATCGAATTTTCTGGAAGTCTAACTCTTTTTTTTTTTTGTCAATACCATATGTTTGTATTTTACCAAAAAAAAAATACCATATGTTTGTAGAGCGTTTCATAAATCCAAGCG
Source organism: Noccaea bulbosa (assembly GCA_900406535.1). Lineage (NCBI taxonomy): Eukaryota > Viridiplantae > Streptophyta > Magnoliopsida > Brassicales > Brassicaceae > Noccaea > Noccaea bulbosa. Next base: position 8,862 of record OVBJ01002786.1, read on the forward strand.
GTGGAACAAAGTTTAACCACCATAATATCTTTTTACAAAAAAAAAAAAAAAAAGTTTAACCACCATATGGATTTACGTTACGCTTTAAGAACTTACGTTCTTGATAAAAAGAGAAAAAAAGGTTTTCATAATTCAGATTGATGATTACAAATTTTTCAATAATTCATAGTTTGCAAGTACAAGTAATTTTTCTATCACTAATTATTTGTTCACGAAATTGTTTTGTTTTTACAACTTCAGAAATTCTCTTTGTTCTGTCCACGAAATTGTTTTATTTATTTATCCCTTCTTTAATAAATAGGATTCATATGATGAGATTGGATCTTAAAATTCTCACGACGGTCGTCTGATTCTAATGATGTACCCGATCCTAATACTCTCTGATGTAACATACGAGAGCCTTTAAAGCTTTTTTTACTTAATGCTGATTAATGGGTTTTAATTTTGTTGTTCTTCGTATGAGCACTAGCACTAGATCATCGTTATACTAACAAGAAATAAAAAAGCATATGCTAAAATTATTGGAGTAGTCTGCCGCAACGAATAACATTCTCCGGGATCGGAGATTCATCTCTAGCCGGAATATTCGAAGGATCTTCTTCTCCTTCACCTTTAACTCTAAAATAAAGCTCTTGACCAAGATACCATTGCTCAGCTTTCTGTGATCTCAAGTTCCACATCCCTTGATTGTCCATCGCTATCAATATTGCTACCCAAGAATATGGAAAAACCTAAACCTCAAAACCAAATTAATTAATAAAAGCTAAATTCCGGTTTAAATACTTAAATTACGAAATTATAATTTTGATTTTAACCTGAACTGTTGACCGTGAAACAGCGTCCACTAGATTATAGCCAGATCTTTTGCTCTCAGACCAACCTCCAAATCCCAGTCTAACATCAAAGTAAACAAGATTAGGACCAAATTAACATCAAAGTAGATAAGATTATGAGAAGCTATAACTAGTCATTATTCATTAGATAGGATCTTGATTTATTTTACCCGACGACGAAGAAGTTGTAACCGTCGATGTGCCAGCTTTGCAACTGGTCTAGTGGATTTTCGAAGACGATGTGGACGAAATCTCTGTACCGAACATCGACCACCGAAGTCCCGAGACTCGACGGTCTGTTTGAAGGATAAGTCGTGAACGTGTCGGGAACGAACGTGTTCTTTAGCCGGAAATGATCAATGAGCTTTAACGGCGTATCAGGGTAGACGAACGAGACGCCGTTAATTGCGTAACGGAGTTTGTTTGCCGATTCCATAACGTCGTTTTGAATAATTAACGTCCTGGACACGTTAACGCTTCCGTAGTGGTACGAGCCTTGTGGGTTCGGTCTTGACGCTCCAACGGCTAAGTCCTCTCTGTATCACAAACATGCACAAACTAATTATAAAAAGGGGTTTTTGTTCTGGAACTAAAAACACGAAAATTTAAGGTTTTATTAATTTACCTAATGGATAGGGTTTGTCGTACCGAGGAAGCGAAATCCCACGATTCAGGTCCTTGAGGTACTGGCCCGACCGGGATAAGGGGGGAATTTGGATATCGGATTAAAGCTATACCGATCCTGTAGGAATTACTGAACCGGGTTGAAGCGAAAATGTAGTAGGAGCGGCAACTTCCAACTGGGTCGGTTTTGGCAGTGACGAGAACGGAATATGACTGGCCCACGTGGATATCCAAACTGGAGTAGGTACGTTTCTGAACATACGAGCCTTCTGTCTCAACTAGCAGCATATCATGGTCCTGGATCCTGAAGTTTAAGCTTGTTTTGAGACCCACGTTTGATATTCTTAGCCTATATGTTTTACCTGTTTATTATTCACAAAACAAAAAACAAAATGTATATTTGTTTATAGTTAGAGATAACGATATGATTAATGTGACGTTACAAGTAATTTTTTTAAAAGAAAGGATGACATCACCTGGTTGAAATGCAAAAAACGCCTCTTCAGGTCCAAGTCCATTAAACAGAATACCATCAGGAGTTGCTAAACTTTGACCGTTGTCAAGTGAAGCTCTCAGGTCCTTTATGCAAACCAAACTAACATTAGTGCATGTAAGAAGATGCACGAACCCAAAAAAAAAAGCAACACTTTTAAAACCATTTTCAAGCTAAACCATTATCAGCCATCGTACTACATTTGATAAAATATAACCCATGCATATCAGCATATATAACACTTGTATAAAAATAAAAATGAAAATTACCCTATGGTTAGAACGGAACCAATCTCCGATCAATATATCATATTCGTCATCGGGTCGAGGGAATGGAACCGGGACCAATTCTGGACTGTAGACTCTAATTGCACCGTATCCTCCGGCCGCCTTTTGGAGTAGAAGCGACGGAAAGTAAAAGTAACTTCCGATCTGATCTTTGATCTGAAAACTGTATGTCCAATTTTTTCCCGGTAGTATGGGACAGTTTGTTCCTTGAACTCCATCTTGCCACGAGTTCTTCCGCATTCGCAATCCATTCCTTTAGCATATATGTATACATCGTTTTGATAACAATTATAATTAGAATAATTATAAATCGAATAGAAAAGATAAATGAGTGTGAATAACTGTTACCAGGTCATGAGAAAGGGTTCGTTCAAATGGTTGAAGATGTTAACGTTTACAACATCGTCTGCTGTTGCAGTAAGGATTGGTCCAGGAAACATGCCGTTGATCACTATGACCTGTTGATTTATTTCATAATCATATGTAATGATATACAATAATCTTATATATATATTTTCAAAGAAATATAATCGAATCATCAATGGAACCTGTTTGTTGGCTCCGAGAATGGAACGTTCAGAATAAGAGACGACCCATTCATAGGAAACGGAAGGTGCAGATGCATTGGTCAACTCGAGGAGAACCACTGAGATCAGAAGCAACACTTCAACCACTACATATCTCATCACGAAAAACTCGAAGAAACAAAAAAAAATACTTTGGAAACTTTGACTAGTTTTTGAAATGCGTAGATAGAGTTTTATTGCTGAAATTTTGATATGTTGTGTTGTGAACAAGAGGTGTTTAGAACTAAATATATTTTTCTTGACGCAAACATATATAAATTTGATGAACTTTGTTTGTTGGAATTAGGGATTCGGTCAAGTGTGCTATGACTATTGAAGAATATGACCGAAAGAAAGAGGTTATAATGTATTTTTAACCTAATCACCAACACTTTATTATCAAAATTTGTTCACGTTATATGTACCTGACCAAAAGTCCTCAATCACACGTGTTTATGGAAATTTCAGTTTATTTTTTCTTAAATAATGGGAATGCAGATTGCATGTCTCTTTCTCAGTTTCTCTGCACTACATAAACTGAAATTTCCATAAAAGCCCATAAACACAAATTATAGGCTTATTCACAAATATCAAACCCTAAAAGGCCCAATAAGTATACTTATTGTACATATACGCACAAGGCACAATATTGAGTTTTCTTGGTATGTGATGGACGACGATAAGAAACAAATTGTACGTGAAGGAAAAGGATGGCTTACGATATATTGTAAAGTGGATGTGACCTGTGTCTGTATGATACAAATTTACAAAACGGTCGCTGTTTAGGCCTACAAAAGAAAAGAACAAACGTAAGCCAATTATTTATCACTTTATATATCTTCTTTTATCTTCTACTGTACGTTTAAAACAGTAAAAAGTAACAACATTTTCATTTTTCAGAGAAAATATCTAACAGATAGTTGAAGTATGATGCAGCAATGGTTCACTGCTGAAAAGATAAAATGAATTTCTTGTTTTGGAATATATGGTTGCAATTGATCAATCAAACGCAAGATATTATAATTGGACAAATCATTTTTATATAGCCATTAGCCAAGCAAGATATTATATGGATTCTCCAATATAATTTACATGGCCCGCGACTATCATCAAAGACGTTGAAACGTCCACTAGTGGTACCTATCTGTTCGGAAAATGAAATGATAATTTTATAAATTATATGGTTTTAAACTTGAAGTTCGTCATCATTTTGTACTTGACCGTTCTTCGTTATTGTCAGATTAAAAAAAAAAGCCAGTATGTTGCAGTTAAATCACATATTCACTATTGAAAACTCCTCTAAATCATAGATAAAGGTAATATATATATACTAGGGGATATCCCGGGCTACGCCTGGGTCTGTTTTATTCGAGATTTGTTTACTGTTTTGACTGTGAACAGATTTCTATCTTCCAATTCATTGTGTACTTTCGTAATGCTTCCAAATTTGTTACAATTTTAATATTAATTATGAAGTTAACTACTTTAAACTTAAAACATAGTTATGATTTTTGTTCTCAATCAAATATTTTTCATGTGACTATTTTGCTATTTATAAAACTTATAATACATGCTTGTTTATTTCTCTTTAATGTTATGGTTTAAATTTTTAATGTGATTTATTACGAATAAGATTAATCTTATAAAATATAATTTGAAATCATGTTTATTACTTCTTAATATAATGTCTCCATTATAATTGTACATATTAAACATAAGACTTAATCGACTCCAAAGTTATTTATACAGGTTTAACGAACCATTGAAACTGTTTTCTATGTATCATACCAAATGGTTAAAAGTGTGTTGTTTCCAGGCCGTGGTGCATCACCCAACCTTCTTCAGGTTTCTTCTAAGCTTTAGCCACTAAAGAATTGATCCTCACTTTGTATTCTTCGTTTGCTCTCTGCAAAATAATTGAGAAAAGAAAGTTAACGATCCCTACTGTGAATTGAAAGTAAAAATCTTTAGTGATTGATCTTCATTGCTCTACGATCTTTGACAAATGTAGTTTGGACTTTATCCTTCAAAAAATCAATCTTCTCAGAGAAGTAAAACGCTGGAGCGATCTAGTGGGTTGATACAAATATATGCTGGATCTTAGAGCATTGAAATCAAGTAAGGAAACACGAATCTTGTGAATGAGCAACTCGATCAAAGACAAATGCTAACCTTTGTATATGTTTCATCCATGAGCCCTTCTTACATTTACTTCTTTATGTTATCGTTTTTATTATTTAGTTTGATATAGTATACACAAAACAAACAATGTTTCTTGTTTGGTGAGAATATGATGTGGAACAATGAGTTTAACTTATACGAATGTGAGTTTCTTCACATGAATGTAGTGATATTAAGTACGATTCAGTAACCAATAAACCAGACACAATTACCACCAACAAATGTTGTTTTATATAAAAGATAAGAAACGGAGTTTGCTGTTTAAAAGTCTTGAAAAGACAGAAAGTCTAAAACCCCTTGGTTTGCTGTTTTGTTCTAGTCATTTCCCTTCTTTTATAGAGTCCCTTACGGTTAAATTACTCCTTTGGAGTTTCACCTGTAAGATATTCCAGGAGAAGTTTCATGACATGCTCATCGATCACTTACCAATATTATAGGTTATAGATCCCACAAAAGAATCATGATACAACAATAAATGAAAAATTTGCAATCACAGAAACATAGAAAAACAGAGGATCTAAATGTTGTATCTAGATGCTGCATCTAAATGCTAACTCTAGATGCTACATATAGATCAGTAAATGAAGAGGGCCTAAATGTGCTATTTGATTTCTAAATCCTTGTCTCAGTTCTTAGCACCACAGACGTCTCCAACGAACAAAAAGGGATCGTCAACAACATTAGTTGCTCAAGTGTTATGTCTCCTTCTCTCTCTCACATTCTGCGGCTCTGCTGTCGGTAACTCTTTATGATCGAACAGTAAATAATCTATCAATGTTGAACACTTAATAACAATATCAAATAACATCAAATCAAGATATTTTGACAGAATTTCTTCGCTTGAAGATAATGTTGAATAAAGTCTGATATTTTTGCCAAAAAAACAATCTCATAGCAATGAGCAGGCAGCCAAAGCTATTTGAATAAAGGACCAAATAGTCCAAGGCGATACCCAAAAAGGCAACATAAAGATTTATACACATCTATGTATGTCAAGGTTGCTCTTAGGTGTGATGGCATGGTAGTCTCAGATGTTCTTCTGTTCTCTTTTTTCAGAAAAACATATTTACATTTACAGAGCTCAGCTCAGTCCGCTATTGCCTTCCTGGTCAAAGTGATAAACTGAGGCAAACATTAGTTCCTTTACGTATACTTTAGCCATATTCAGTTTGATAAGAAACTACTATAGTGAACCAACCATAGATTACATCCTCAGAAATTGGAAATATAATAAAAAGAAACAAAATGCTGCAGATAAAGGAAAAGGAGCAAAGGCTCAGACCATACGTAACTGGATGGTCACTTTGTCAGAGAATAAACAAAATTATTCCGCAGATAACATGAAAAATAACCCAACGGTCTTCTTCACATAGACCACCAAGATCATTGTTTTCTGCTATCGGCCTTTTTGAAGATCCATGATATTTAACGAAGGGAATAATTTTCCTTGGTAACCTATCTCTAGATCCTCACTTTCAGAGTCTCTATTCTGTTCCAAGATAGTCACTGAACATTCGTAAACACCAATGT
>OVBJ01002787.1:0-15369 GCA_900406535.1 Noccaea bulbosa
CTCTCTACACATGAATAAGATCATTCCATTTCTCTCATTACTCACAACAGACATATAATTATTATAATTATATAAATCTGAAGATATTTGATATATTATTTTCATATTACTTGCTTGATCGAATTATATCCAATTTAGCATTTCGACAACGTATTTTTGATTTAATTAAATCACAATTTTTGTTAAGATCTGTATCAAGCTTCCTGGGTTGATTATGCTCTAAGTTTACCACACAAACAAAAAAATAAACCAATACACCAATACACCAATTCCAGAAGTTATCGTATCAGTCATATATAAGAAACCTTTGTGGGTCACCAAATCGTATACAAAGAAACTAAAATGTCAAAATTCCTCCTCAATGTCGTCTCCAAAACTCCGTAATTACGTTCACGAAACAACAAACCCCATAGTGACATAAAATTCCATAACCAAAGAAAACAAAACCGAGAATTTTATTGAATGTCAAGATTCTTCTTTGTTCAATCTTGGGAAGAGTTTCTGTTCCTGAGCTTTCTTCTTTGCAAGGGCTTCTTCGTCGAGGATTTGTATCGGAAACCACACAGGTAACGTGATTGAGTCCATGTTACGCACTTTCTCCAACATAGGCTTCGCTCTAAGGCTAGCGTAATCATACGCTGTCCCCAAAGTAGCAAACGCTATAGAGTATCGAAACGCACCACGATGCCCCCCTGCAAAACACCGCAAAGAATCCTTAAAATGTTAGCTCCAAGCTCAGTTAAAGAGCCTCAAAGATTCATTCTTCCAGAGTTTTCATCAAAAGATTGGACAAGAAAGCAGACAAAAGACATGAAACAAAATTTAACAAACCTTGAAGTCGTCCTAATAAGGCACCGCTGAAAAGACCACCAATAGCTGAATTCATTAGATCGTTGTGTTCTGATTTTCTAGTGACTCTCACCAATTCACGAACACCTGCAAAAACGAAATAAAAATACCTAATGAGAATCACAATCTCACTTCTTCTAGATTACAAATGGACTAAGTTAAATTGTCATCATCATTCATCAATGCAGCGAGTTGTGATTAGTTACCGCAATAGCAAGCAGCAACAATGGCGAAATTAGTAGCGTAAGTAACAGGTATATTCGGATGAGCTTTCCTGCGTTTTGACAGTAATCCAGCTCCTCCTCCAGTTACTCCTGCATACGATAAATCCAGAAATCTCAGACTCTATGATTCTCAAATCCTTAAATGCACAAGTTACAATCTCTAAAACCATCAAAAGATATCATAAAGATTAGATTTCTATCGATACAAGACAAGAGAGAAATCTCAAACACAGTTACAGAATTACAATTAATCGATCAAAGAGCTCTTAAAGAGTGTATTTTGGGTAACAACTAACAAGCTACGATTCTGGAAAGTTATTGAAAATTCTAAAGCAGCAAGACCTCATATATGAAAATCGATCCTGATCGAATAGAGAGATTCGTATAATTTCATAATCTTAGGCGAGACAATGAAAGTTACAGAGAGAAAGTGATGAAATGTGAAACCTGCGAGTATGGTGGGGATCAATAAACTCTCCGATAACGAAGGAGGCTCCCGAATCGGCGGCGGCGGAGGCTGGATTGATTGTTCTGGGTTTTGTTTTGTATCATCCGATTCCATCTTTTTAGTCGCGAGGTCCCTTCTCTTCTCAAAGCTTCGTGAGTTGAAATTTCACTAAGCTGTTGTTGCTATGGTGATTCGGGTTTGGTTGACCCTGAACAGAAATCCGAACCCATACCCGACCCGAACCGGACTTGATAAATAATCGCTCTAATTGTGTAATAATGACATAGTAAAAAAAGAGCTTACCATATCTGACAATGTGAATCCACTTTCATCCTCGGTGGAGAAACACATCTCACAACCACAAGCGCATCAACAAAAGCTTTCCGCATGAAAATCTTATATCTTTTTTTTTTTTTTTTGGCTCAAGATCAACTTTATATTAACCCATAAAAGATACAATCCAGTCAATAGACCACTTAAGATTTTAACCAAATACAGTGAATTAGTCTAATAACACCCTGAATCACTAAACGGATCCAACGCTATCTAACTGAATTCACTGTATTTTTTCACCACGACGGGATGAGTTTCACTCCACTACTCGGACTGAAACCATCCCTTAAACCACCTAAATCACACCAAATGACACGAAAACATTTACTAACACGAGAAACCAAACCCTAACATAATTTTCGATCTAAAAACCAACTATGAAGTCCTCATGATCCGATTGTAGCCCTTGACCTAATAGCATCAACGCGAACGGCGCATCATTAGAAATGATTGGAATCCTCGGCTTTCACTGTTTCGGTCTTACACCTAAAACGGACAACTCGCCCGACTGACATCTTATATCTTTGGACTTGTTTTTACTGTATTCAATCTCATTTTGCATGCCTTCTTTCATATTTTATTCAATTTAAATTTTAATCAAAGTCATGAATCCCGTAGATGATGATGAATCGGCTAATATAAGTTTTAAAGAATGATATATTGATAATTTATGGGTTTGAATTTTATACCTTAGTTAGATGAAAACAAATGCACATACAAATATGCAATATTGATCAAATCTAGTAACCAAATTCTAAAAATTGAATTTTTAGTACATAAATTGTATTTTTTTTTCCCTTTCATTAACTTACATACATAGAGATATTTAATTAATTAGCTATTCTTGTTACTCAATCTTTAAATTGAGTAGAAACAAGGCAAGGCTTCATGCAAATGCAATGGCGACTCCATCCTTTACACTGACCATCAGGGAAACCTTCGCTAATACACACTTGTTTGCAAGTTCTCCACCTCATACACATTCCTTTAAAATTTAAACTTTTTGTTTCACACATTTGTTGTCCTTGAACCGCCTTTATATCTATAAATTAATATAATTTGTGTTATTCAATGATAAATATAATAAATAATGTGAAAAACTATCTCATAACAACAAAGATCTCTTAATTAATTTCAATGCCTAAAATAATATGTAAAGCCTTATCAGCCATTACAAAAATTTATGAGTTCATCATAATGATACCACATGAGTGTTATCTAATCAAAACTAAGAAAACTATTCAATTTTGTAATGATAAACTTTTTATAAACTATAATTTAAAAAAAATAATAATATGATTTACTAGATAGAATATTTACTTAACTGCATATATCAATTGCAAACTACTAGAGTTGCGTTGTAAAAATAGTTATATCCTTATCATCATATTTTAAAATAAGTAGTCTATTCCTAAAAATACAAGGTAGTAATTTACATAAAAGAAGCGAACTATAGTTTAATATTTTTAAATTTTAAATTTATAAACCTGGTGTGGCAAGAAATAACACGAAGAAGAAGAGTATAGAGATAAACTGCATAACATCCTTCATTTTTCTCGTAATAGATAGCTAAGCGAAAGAAATTTTTTTTTTGATAAAACAAAATAAAACTATTGATGTTGGAATTAAGTTGTGAAAGGTTAGTGTGCTTAGCTTGAAATTTATAGCTGACACAAGAAAAAACTTAATTGGTAAATTATTAGCATATTTATTATTATCTTAGAATATGATAATGAAGAACATCAACAACATGTGGGACAAGATCTGATAATCAAAGAAGTTATCTATTATTATGATAAATATATGGAAGATTATGTTTCATCTATATACTGAGTTGTATTAGCAGAAGAGATAAGTTTTCATAAATTTTTTACAATAAAATCTTGTCACATCACAATTTCTAGATTTTGTTTTGCAGATTACGTTTTTATAAATTTAATATTTTATAGTTTTTTTAAAAATATTTATCAGGAAAAATCAATAAAAATTTATGAATACTAGAAATGAACCCGCTCGTTGTGCAGAATTAAACCTATAACAATTTAGAAATCATAATTAACTTTATGTTTAATTTAATATTTTATTCATAAATAAATTTAAATTTTATGTATAATAGCTTGATTTCGAGATATTGTATATATAAGCCAAAAAACAAAATATAGACCTAATCTTCATAATTTTTTAGAACAAATTTGTAAAGAATTTCATGAAAACTTAATTTTCTTTCAAACTTCTAATCTCCTAACACTCTTTTTCTTATTTTAGGCTATTTATAATTATTTGGTCTTTATATTTTATTTTATTTTCATTTACCTTTTTATTATCTATATTATATATTTACTTTTTTTTAATACTGATTTTACATATTTTTAACTTTTAATGTATCTTAGAAAAAATATATATTTCTTAACTTTCAAATAATGTAAATCACATATAATTTTTTGTTTTGTGTGTTTCATAATACATTACACATTTTAAATATGATAAGTATAAGTATATTTTTGGTGAAAATAATAAGTATAAAAACAATACTTTTAATCTAATAAATATAAAATTTAACTCATACTTTTTTCCTATTTGTAGTTAGCTTTTTGTATTTGAGTAAAGTTGATTTTATATGTTAAATAAAACTAAAGTAACATTAATATAAATTGATATGTATTAAATGAGTATTTTAATTATAATTTAATGTAAAAATGCTGATGTGATAGCTTAATAAATATCTTAAGCAGAAAATCGTTTTTTTCTCACATTCAGTGTTATTTAAAATTACCTGTCAAAATCCGAAATATACAACCCCGAATCCAATTCTTACCATTCGAATAGTGTGATTTTAACTACCGATTAAATTAACATGCCTAGTCCTATCGACTCGTCAAGTTACATGCCATAGTTCAAGTCAAGAGTATGACGCATAGCATTTCTATTACTAAGCAAAAGTATAAGTCTTTCATTTGTACTTTAGTTATGTTTTACAGTTCAAAATAGGCAAAAATATACATCCTTATTCTCTAATGGCCCAAAAAAGATGCAAAAATTTACTATCATAGTTTATAAATCTTTGTAACGTATTTCAAGTTTTTTACCTTACCCCTTGAGTTTTTTTTCCCTACGCCAAATCTTATCTGAATCAGTATAACTACAAAAAAAAATCTAATAACTTTTAAATATATCTCTTGAGTCTTGAGCTTCTTATATTCAACATATTTCCATGTATTCTTCTGCACCAATAGTCACATTTTGTGGATATTGTTCTTCTTCTTCTTCATGAGGAAGACGTACTATTACTCACATTGATCTCTTTATCATCAGGTTCCTCTTGTTCTGTCCTTCTCTTAGGTCCTGCGAGAGCCAAGCAAAAGTTAAGTCAAACAAAATTATACATTATGTTTGCTTCAAAAGGTTTTGTTACTAAAACTAAAACCTTACTTTTGTTAGTAATTTTACGGCGTGTGCAAGTCAAGAACTCTTCCCAGCTTTGTCGTTTGAGTTCTTGTTTATCCTCTTCTGAGAGCTCAAAGTTTGGTTCCCTTCCACACATGAAAGCAGCTCTAGTAGAGGTAATAATCGTCAATGAAAGTGATGATTAGTTGTTGAAGGAAAAAAAAAACATTCAAGAATCTGAAGCTTACCTATCGTATAAACGAGCAGCCTCTTCTTGAGTAGAGAAAGTTCCCAAGTGGATCTGTCGCTTCTCGACTTTGATTGCAGCTTGCCATTTCATGTTCTTGTAGTAGACTCCTCTCATCAAACACGGTTCTTGGTTTTGTATTTGCTTTCTTCTATGGCGCTTTCGCCGTTTCAGAGGCTGGTCTATAAATAGGAGATAACAAAATATGAAATAAGTTGTCAATACAAGCTTATCTGATTATTTAGTAGGCGAGAAGAGATCAAACCTGAAATGGAACCAGAAACATCCGGTGAGATATCTAAGAAATCTGACCCGAAATGCATATGTTTTGACCGAGTTCTTTGGCTCTGGGAGCGAGACCCTTCTTCTACAGGTGTTTTCTGGCAAACCAAAATAAGTAAAGCTCCATTGTTATAATGAAAAACTTAATCTAATGTGCTTGATTTGTCACTGAAAGCAGGACTTGAATCCTAACGGATGTTGTATCTTTAGCATTTAGATGTAAAACGTTCTTCTTACCTCCTCTTGAGGCTGTTGAACTGTTTCTGCTTGCTCGAGATTACAACCTGCTCTGGCATTAGGATTTGGAATCCCAGTGATCATCTCCTCAGCAGTTAGAAAAGGAAGTGGTGTCACATAACCGTTTGGTCCTGCAATGATTGAAAACTAGTTGATAACTTTGTATGATGCATGCTAATGTTAGACCTTTTAGCATGGTCAAGAACATTGTTTTACCACAACAGAGTCCCAAAAGCCTGCGCCTTCTTAAGCTCACCATGTCGAGTTTTGAAATATGTTACTTCTCTCCTATGAAAACCACAACAAAACACCGATTAAGCACACAGGAACAGAGTTCTATAGAGGAATGCTTGCGACCTTAACACAAAACATATAAGTATAAAAACCAAACAGTGCACTGATCAGTTAAAGAAACACTGTTCTTTAGGGGAATGCTTGTAACCTTGAGAGACTAGTAAGAGGAATTAAGTAAGATTTCCACAAATAGGCCAACTTAAGCCTCATTAACAATATGTCTGATGTATTGAGAGTTTGAGACCACAAACACAAAAGTTAGCAACAAGATCCAAAAGTCAAGAGAAGTATCATCAAACCCCATCAAGATATGAATCGATTTGAATCTGTGTTCGATGCGGTTGGCAGTTGTGATTGAATTGTGGATAAAAAGGGGAAATTTTGACCAATCAACAAAAAAGCAAGTAACTTTATAAAGGCAGATGACTTTTTTTTTAATCCAAATCAAGTCAAACCCCTCAATGAGAAACCAAACCTACCGGCTACCGCCACCACCTTTTTTCGTGGATTCACAAAACAGTTAAACAACGCGGCGAAAAAGAAAAAAAAAGCCTCAAGAAGAAGAGTCTAATCCAAAAGAAAACAAACAGAAGATGCCAAATTTCAGGATTAGTCTCTGCAGAAACAGAACCAACCACCAACATGAAAAAGGCACAAAACTGAACAGACCCATTGTACATAAACTCATCAGAAGCAAACCCATTGCATCAAAATTAAAGCTTGATGTGAAGAAAAAAAACAGAGACCGGTTCAGGGAAATTTCTTCAGATAAAAAAAAAAAGAGACAAATTTGAGTAAAAAAGGGAACAATTGAGATACCTTAAATACAGAGAAGGAAGAAGGTGGTAAGTGACAACAAGGTGTTATATAGTTCTGGATATTATTTGGTTATTGAACAGAAGAAACAAAAAAGAGAGAGAGAAGAGAAAGAGTAATTGTATAGGGGTTGTGGTGGTGTTTTGAGGCTCATGCATCTACCACCTTTGCTCTCTTTTTATTTTGGTTGGTAAAACGCTGAGGAGAGAAGAAGGAAAATTAAATATTTTGACAAAACTTATAAAAAAAATGGACTATTTTTATTATTATGTAACAGATAAATGCTGGAATTATGGAAGATAAATGCTAAAATAAATAGCCCATGAGGTTTGTATCCAGGAAGGGAACGTGTGATTCTTCTCCTGTTTGTTTTATATTTGCATCTCCTCCCACTTTTCTGCGTTCCGACTATGCCCTTTTTCCCTCATCTTTGGAGTTATAATCTGTGTTCAAAAAATCGGGCGGTCGGACTGGGATTAACGATTTTTAAAAAAATGGAGATTAATCGGGGAGAAAATTTTGACCATATTTTGTATATTTTTCTAAGATTTTCATATATGTAACTCTATAAATAACTAAGTACCACATATTAAATTAGTATAATCATATTTCAAAAATTATATATTGCTATTTTGCCACTTCACATAGATTATATAAGTAACACATATTTAAGTGTGTGTCGTTTATAATTTTTAGTTTGTTTATGTTTGCTGTTTTTAATTAAAACTGTGTGTTGTTCTCTCTGAAACATAAAGAAAAAGAGCCCCTCTAACCTAATCAATTTATTCACTCCTTCACTTGTCTTTTACAGACGGCGGACCCTATCATCTCTCTCTTTAATTATCTCTATCTCATCTCTCAAACTTTAGATCTCTCATATTATTTTGGAAATCAATCATCTTTCTCTCTGTTTCTCAGCCTGATTCCGTCTCTCTCAGTGGTTCTCTCCTTTTCACCGGTTCTGGTCGACTCTATCCCTCTACAAATCTCTATCTTTCATCTTCATGTGACTTTGATTTTGTCATATATGGCGTTAATAGCTTACAATACACACATTCTCTTTGATTTGGCTTTAATTTGTGGTTTCAAAAGAGAAGAGTAGCGAAAATCGAGTTAGGGTTCGTAATTGTAAGAGATCCCCAAATCGATTTTGGGAATTTGTTTCTCGTGAATCAGGTGGGCTTTTCTCAAGGGGGCCGAAATCATAACGAAAATTAGCAAAATTGGCCCAGCCGTTTTGTTATTACACGGCGTTTTTCGAAGAAAACGGGTTTTCTAGGTCAAACATCGTTGACCAAACAGTGCCGTCCGATTACAATTAAACGCAACGGTGGCCGTCCGATTTGCGATTTTTTCACCGATTTATGGCCAAATCGGCCGTTTTTTTGAACACATAATAATATTTCTAGTTATATTTTAAAATTAAAATGTACTATATCCGTTTCAAATTTTACACATTAAAAAAGCGAAAAAAAAACTTTTAAAATACCCGAACTATACAAAATTTATGAGACCTAGTGTAATACTTGAACATTCAAAAATTATTAGTTTTACAGTGGATTTGTCAACTCCATTAAACTATTTAGCGGAAGAGATAAAATGTCATTTGGAGTAAAAACACGTATATTTATTTCTAACAAGTGATATGTTACTGTGGACATCATGATCATGATAACCATCAGACCATGTCATGTGTTTATTGAACACGTTTATTTGGGAACGTTGTAAATATGGAATGAAAGAACAAGAGCAAAGGTGAGAGACAGGGAAACCCAGAGGGAGAGACAAGGAAATTCAAAAAGATAGTTGACAGCTTAAATAATAGCTTAAATAATAATTTCCAATTATTTACTCATTGGCTGTGGAAGAGGCCACCGACGAACTAACTTCTCATTGGACTACAAATTTACATAAGGGTGGGAGGACTTATACCAAAAATCAGAACCGATCGGACGAAATCCAAATTACTCCCTCAGTTCTCGAATATAAGATTTTTTAGATTTTTCATTCAAATTAAGAAACATTTATTGTTTAATAATAAATGATTCAATTTTTTAATCAAATTATTTTTTAATAAATATTAACCAATAGAATTTCAAGAATTCAATTACTTTTAATTAATGGTTCTTGAAGTTTGCAAAAAATACTTTAAAAATTCTAAAACATCTTATATTCTGGAACAAGAATAAATTCTACAACATCCTATATTCTGGAACAGAGGTAGTAATTAATTATTTCAACATTTGAACCCCCTCGGTTTGGTTTTAATTGTTTGTGGTATAGCTTGAGGTTATTACTACAAACATTTGTTCCTTCCATTTCCGTATCTAAACTGTTACTTTAGATTGTTGTAACTTGTCGATATGTTTTTCTATTGTTTTCTATAAGCATACCACTGTTTTCTTTTTGCCACCCCATGTCAGCTATAATTTCTTTGAAGATCTATGATATATCTATACTTAAGAGTTAGAGCTATGTTTTTCCGACGACATGGTGAATTTCTTGGAAATATTATAATTTTGCATTGGACAGAAAGCGTAACGGACCGAATCTCTAAAATATGGGCCAGATTTTTATTTTTATTTTCTCTAGGCCCAGAAAGCCCATTCTCATTTCCTCTCTTTGTCTAGCCCGGAGAAATAGGGGACAAGTGTATGTACTTCCTTCTCCACTTTCTTCAGCCTTAGCTGCACAAACCTACAACGAGAGAGAGAAATCGTGAGTAAGAATAGGATGGAACCAGAGCAGAGGAAGTCGTGAAGACTGAAGAGAAGAGGAAGGAGAAAAAAAGAGTCAAAGAGAGCACGAGACGTAGTATGCAAATTATTTCTGGCCTAGAGGGACATAACAAAAGAGAATCTGCTTGAGTTAATTTGTTGCTTACTGTCAACTTGAAATACTCATATATTATTTAAAAGTAATATTCATAAAAAAAAAAGAGAATCTTTAACACTTATCCATACCCTATATGTTAACATGTGAGGTTACAATTATTGTGTAAATGGGTTGACGTAGGTTTATTTATACAATTGAATGTGTTACACATTAAGTATTATTTTGTGTCGAAGTTGGCGTATGAGTCTATAAAAAACCTCCTTAAGAGTCGAGAGTTTTTCATTCCTCTCAAGATCAAACAACCAAAATAAAAGAAGAAGGATGTTGACTAACAGTTTTGTGAGGTCTACTTATATTCTCACTCTTTTCTTTGCCATCGTCTTTGCAGTTTCTGGTAATTAATTACAAACGCTTTATAATATTAAAGTTTAAGTTATAGACCTTAATTAAAGATTGTAGAACCTGATCGCAGGAAACAGATTGTATCCGAAGCCTCAGTTGAGTGGTGAACAAGTTGCGGGTAGCTACCAAAGCCGATCAGCAAGATTCCATCCTCCAATTCAAAGGTGACCAAAGATCTTCTGTTAACAGTTCCTTACATACTCTTCTATTACCAAATGAATCATTTTATATTCGTTTTGATAAATGGAAGAAAAATTAAATCCGCGTTGTTATATGTCTTTTGGCAGTAACTTACTCTTTATGATTGTCACCAGGACCACTATACAAAACATGTGCGTTCAAAATAAACGTTATTAACTGCGACTATTGCGACAGCGACTGCAAACATTTTGGACAAACCTTATATGGTAAATGTAGTGGGTCGTGGCCATCCTTTAACTGCTGGTGCTACTTTAATTGCCCTTAATTAGCCAAAGCATCAGAAGACCATATAATATATTACTACAAGTAAATATAAATGAAATGTAATGTAATGTGGCGTGTTGTTCCTTCGTAAATCGTAAGGAGTTTGTTTGCCCGTATTTGAAAGCCTATGTACTTGCTCCGTGTTTTAAATGATTTTCTATTTTATCAGGTTTGATAAGTGTTGTGTACGTTTTTTTTCCGCCTGAGTTAACTTAGCTTCTTGTATGTTATTGTTATTGTTATTGTTATTGTTATTGTTCAATGAGTTGAAGAGTGAGCTTTGTGCTAATCACTTATTTTGTAGTTTTTTTTTTTTTTTTTTTTTTTTTTTTTTTAAAATACTCTCAAAAGAGATAAAGTTTACAAGGCAGATACAGGCCAAAAGCGAACTTAATATAGAGAGCAGAAAACATTGAAAGACAAGTAACACATGTGAGATGAAGCTTTTCGAGTAAAAACAGCTATCATTGGAAGAAATTGAACCAGGTATAGATATAGGATTCTTCATCCAAATTTGTGGTAGTGCGGAGGGATCTAGTAACGGGAGTCCGATCCAAAGAAAAGAGCTTTGCCTTCAAGGTAGTATGAATTTCTTTTACCAGCACCAAATGAGGTTTTACCATAGATGAGTGCAGCCTAGAGTTTCCCTCTTTCCATAGAATATAAACCACAGCTTGAAGAAGGAGGTTACAAATAACCCTAACTTTCGGATTACTTGAAGCTGTCTGAACCCAGATGACGATATTCTCAAGAGAACTTGGAGGTGAAAGAGTTCTTTGAGTGAAGAAAGAGTTCCAAACCTCTGAGGAGAAAGGGCATTGGAAAAAAATGTGATTTCTAGTTTCCGTGCCTGCACCACAAAGAAGGCATCCGGCTGGAACATTCATTCCCCAGCTGAGCAGCTTGTCTCTAGTTGTCAACCGGTTCCGCAAAGCTATCCACATAATGAAAGCATGCTTAGGTACTCTGGTCTTGACCCAAACCGATGTAGTCCATGGAAGAGTGGGAGAAGGACACTACAAGAAAACATGGCCTATTCCGACCGAATTTCCGACCCCCAACATTGGTCGGAAATATTTCTGATGGTTTTTTGACTATTTTTCGATGGATTTTGTTTTAGTCACAATTTGGCCGGAAATCTCTGACGGAATTAAGCGGTCGAGAATCCGTCGGAAATTTCCGACCGATCCCCGACGGTTAATATAACTGTTTGAAATACGGTCGGAAATCGGTCGCGTATCTCTGACGGAAAGAATCGGTCAATAATTCGTCGGGAATTTCCGACCGATTCCCGACGGTTATATTAAACCTAAATTAGTTTATCTCTTTCTTCATTAGTTTACAAAACTCGTTTCAGACGCCACTTTAGCTTTTCCTTTGAGTGAGCATGTCTATTCTTCTCGAATCCTCCTATTGTTACTGAAAAAGATCCCACTCATCCTCTTTTCTCTTATGCTATAATCTTCGCTTCTTACTCTCTCTCATATATTCATAGTTTTCTTTTATCCTCTTTTTACTCATCTCAGATCTAACAATGACCAATCCATGTCATCCATTACCGGTAAGATTTATTGACTCAAATTTTCTTCTTGTTCTCATTGATACGATTCCAGTTACACTGCTTTTGTTATATGGTTTATTATCTTGTGATTTTCCCCAAATTTTATATTATTTTTCATATTAAATTAGATTTTGGGACCAACATTTGGGATTTGTTTATTGCTGAAAGCTTACAAATTGTTTATTGTTAATAACTCAGGATTTGTTTACTGTTGATGGTTCATGTTTCTTTGTAGTATTTCTTTTTTTGTGGTCTACAAACTAACAAAATCTTATAATCTATTCTTATTTTTGTTTTGGTAATTGTAGAACATGTCTCGACAGGATTTTCTTTGCAGAAATTGCATAAGGTAAAGGGACACCGTCCTGGGTTCAGAACATGAAGAAATGGTGCGATTGACAAACGAGAAGATCACAATCTTGGAACAAGACAAATCTGTGTTAGAGTTAGTTCTATCGAATGATGATGATAGAAACTGAAGCCTAGATCTTTAATGTTTGTTTTTGTTGTTTTAGACATTCTCGTTCTAATGGCCCAAACATATGTATTTTAAACTCAAACATTTGTTTAATACAATTTTCTTTAATTTTGATATTTTTATTTTATTTTTGATTTTAATATATAATTAAATTGATAGAATAAAATTTTTAAATATTGTTTATTATCCGTCGGAAATACAGTCGGAACTCTTTTCCGACAGCTACTTATTGGTCGGAATTCGGTCAGTATCTTCCAACCAATTTCCAACCGCTTTTTCCGACCGTTTTTCCGACGCCAATATTGGTCAGAAATTTCCGACCGTTTCCCGACCAATAAAAATTTCCGACGAACGATTTCCGACGGATTTTGGGTGGTCGGAAATCAATCGGAAACCCCTGTTTCCGACCATTTTCTGACCAATCGGACCGTCGGAAGTCAGCTGTTTTCTTGTAGTGGGAGGATGCATAGACGCCCACGTTTTTGATGTAGAGAAGATTCCAAGAGGGGATCCAATATCATTCCTCCAAAGGTAGAAATCTGGCTGCAAAGAGGTCACGTCTGGGACAGATTCCGGTAGACAATCATGAAGCAGGGTAATAATCACGATTCAAGATTACTTTATTTTGTAATCTTGAATCGTGATTATGTGTATGAAAAAGCTATAGACAAAGGATCTTGGTTATCTAACGTGTAATTTATCCCAAAGTTAACGTGAAACGAAAGGATGTAAACAAACATATTGGTTATAGTTAATTTATGTAACTAAGAACAGTTAGAATATAAAATATGATATTATATCGGAAAATTGGCTACACATAATTCAGAGGACATGGCATCTTCAACGATAAATTTTTAGAAATCATACAAAATTAAGAGTGGGTTACAGGCTTATAGCCAATTTAAGGAATAAACCCATACGCAAATCAAGATTGGTTAGAGGCAATTTAAGTTAATAAACGCATATGAAAATGGTTGGTCATGTCGTGGCTCTTGAAATCATTTCCTTCAAGCAGCTAGGCAACAACACTTCATGATGATTATCTACTTTTTTTTTTTTTTTTTTTTTTTTTTGNTGTGTGTTCAAATCATGATTATCTACCTATCAAATCATTTCCATTGTTTGAATTTTTTTTCTTTTTGGGTAACTCTCTGTATTTTGGATTTCTTATGGCTATAAGAATTATTTGTGTTCCAATATAGTCACATACCTAATTAACCATACTATTTATTTCCTTACATCTCAATTTTTGTTTGACTTTTTTCATCCCTATGTGCAAAAAAAAAAAAAAAAAAAAAAAATAATGTGTNCAGAAATTATCTGTACATGTACAAAATAATAAATAAAAAAACAAGTACAACAAACACACATTCGATATAAAGTATGGTAGACTACTATAGAGAACCTGCTTTTAGCACGAATACTAATCTACAACACAAATAATCATATAATAATAATTAGGATTGGACCCGCGCTCTGCACAAAATGATGCTTTCTAAATTTATAATTTTATTAAAAAACATCTATTTAACTATCTCAATTTTTTTGGCGATAAATTTATTGGTTTTTCTCTTCTTTTGTGATCGATAAATTAAACATCTTACAATTTTTTAAAAAGTTAAATAAATTAAAGTATTGACCACATGTCCGGACCATACAAAATATGGGCTCTGAGTTAAAAAAAAAAATCATATTAAACATTAAAAATGTTAGACTTTTTCTATAATTTTTAGCAGAAATTATGCCCTAAAATTCTTTTATGAGAAATTAGGCACTAAAAAACAATTTTATGAAAATTTAGGCTCTAAAACTAAAGAAAAAAAAAATCAAAAAGAGCAATGTATTGAATCCACCTCACACGTGCTTCCAGCCGGTCCGATTGACCACATATTCAATATGATAAACTTAAGTAGGGGTGTTCAATCCGGATATTGGTTCGGTTTCGGATCGGGTTTTTCGGTTTTCGGTTTTTCGGTTAATAAAAGTAGCTACCATATCATATCCATACTTACTTCGGTTTGGATCGGTTTGGATAGTCTCGGTTATCGATTTTCTCGGTTTGGATATTTTTGGTTCGAATAATCTCGGTTTTCGGTTTATTTGTACTGTTTGTATTATTATTATTTTTTATTTAGGTTTTTAATTTTCTACTAATAAAAGAAAAAAATGCAAACACGTGTCTTATTTTAAAGTTAATAATTTATAATTTAATATGAGATTACTCTACACTAATATTATTATATATCATATGTGTATACAATATATTATTGTATTAATATATAGAGATATTCGAGTTTTTTTGGTTTATGCAGTTTTTGCGGTTAATATCCAAACTATACCAATATCCACTGTTTATATAAAATTGCATCCATACGATTTATACGGTGTATCCAAATCTAAACCATATTACCTATTTTGGTTCGGTTTGGTTCGATTCGGATTTACCAAATTGAACACCCCTAAACTTAAGCATATATGAACTTCAAATCACTACAATATAATAAGATAATTTAG
>OVBJ01002788.1:0-15368 GCA_900406535.1 Noccaea bulbosa
GATACTGCTGTTGAAAGAAGCTCAACGAGCTATCAACTCTGCCTACATTGAAAATTATCAATTTTGTAAAATTTAATTTTCTTTTTGTTAAGAACCAAATAGAAAGTTTTAGGGATGGAGGAAGAAATAATTAAGAAACCACCCAAAAGTTTTTAACATTGATTTATGTGAAAATTAGTAATAAAAAAATGTTTAGAACCAAATATTTGGTTTTAGGGATGGAGATGGTCTAAGTGAGTATAGTTGTCTCAAAGGCACCTACATGGGTAGTGTTTGTCCTTATGCACTACAGTTAACGAGTATAGAAATATGATTTGCAAGTTGCAAGTTGCAACTATCAAGATTATTACAACGAGCAAATCATTATTACCCAATCTTTTAAAGCTGTAAAAAACGTTAGGCGATAATCAGTTATTTTTGGTGCTGGGGCGCCAATTAGTTATATATATATATATATATATATTTTTTTTTTTTCAACTTTTAAATATACTTTATAAAAATTTTCAGTATTTTATATTGCAAATTTTTTATTTTAAATGTATAAGGCAGACGTATAGATTGCTTATATAAATGTTCGCGTAGACAAAAAACGTTTAGATGGCTCTCGTACACGGTGGTTTTCCGATTTTGGACCCAGAACATATTTAGGCTATTGGGCAATTGATAATTGAGCTCGTCACAAGCCGCTCGAAGGCCCATATAGACAACCTCTTTTTTATTTATAAAAATGTGTTTTTGTTTATATACAAAGTTAGTTATCCTCCTGCGGTCCAGTCTTCAATGGGCAATGAGACGAAAATAAGTTAAAAAAAAAAAAAAAAAAAAAGGAAAAAGGCNGCTCAAAGCTCCCACCCTCCTTCTCTCTCCTTCTTCCGATTTCCTCGCAGAAACACCGTTGGAATCCGATTCGCTCTCTCTTGAGTCCAGTGAGGAGTAGTAACTAGGGCTATTTTTTGGGTTTCGTTTCGTCTCCGTTTTGATCTCGATTTCAACTACCGGTGTTCGGAATGGAGAAAACTCCGACGCAGACTGTTTCCGAAATGGGTTCTCGTTTGCTTCAGCTATCTCGTCCGAACAAGGGTTCTCTGGTGAAGTCGCTACGGGTAATTTTTTTTTCTGAAGCTGATTCTGACGAATTGACTACTTCGAACTTGAAAATAAGAAACTGGGTTTGTTTTTGATTCACTCGATTTTATCACTTTGGGGTTTGATTTCTTCACTGTTATCAACTTGCTTTTACTCCGGATGAGCTCGATTCCTTTGTAATCGACTTGAAATTGAGTGGGTTTGATGGGAGAAAATCTATGTCGTGAGGATTTCTTAATCGGTTTGCCTTGTTTTTCAAGGGTTTTGCGGTAGCTGCATCTCTCGCTTTTCACATCTGAAATCGATTTTCGTTTTTGTCGATCGCTATTCTACGCGTATCTGTAAGCTAATCGCTGATCTGACGGTAGCTTAACCGTTGTTTCTGGTGATATGATATCTATATTTTGTAGATCAGATCCGAAATAGTCTATGGGGACGATTTATGTTCATTATCACTTTCGATAATTGCTTACACATATTTCTGTAACATTTTGCAGGAAGTTGCTACTACTTTGTCACAAATCGAGCAGCCTAGAGTCACCGAAAATGGGAACAAGAAAAAAGCTCTCAAAATGCTTGAAGCTGAGCTAAAACCTCTCACGAAATCCATTATAAAGCATGACCTTCTTAAAAGTCGTGATAACGACGTGAGCTTTTTGGTCACTGTTTGTATCACCGAGATTTTTCGGATTTTGGCACCTGAGCCACCTTTTGAGGACAAGTATCTCAGGGTATAAAGATTCTTTAACTCCTTCGCAGTAAAGATATACCTGTTATGTTGTCTCATTTTATGGTTCTTGTTTGAGTAGACACTAGTATTTGTGTGGAAGTTACAGCGTCAGTGTTGGGCTAGGCTTCGTGGGTTATTTTAACATTTTATATCACAATTTCAGGATATCTTCAATCTCTTTCTTGCTGAGTTTTCTGAGCTATCTGATACTGGAAGTCCTTATTTCTCGAAGAGGGCGAAAATATTGGAGACAGTCTCGAGATGTAAATGTTGTCTGGTAATGCTGGACGTGGAATGCTATGATTTAATCCATGAGATGTTTAACATATTTTTCTCTGTTGTAAGGTTAGTGACGAAACAATTTCTTCAAGTGATTTCACTGCTACTCTGATATTTGCTGTTTGTAATATTTCAACTGCTTTAGCAAGGTCGTTTTTCCATTGTCTTTACAGAGAGCACCATCAACAAAGTTTAGCTCACCAGAAAAAGGATAAAACGCAGCAGCGAAACGCTAACACGCAGCAAACACAACAGAGTTTATTTAATGACATTTTAACTATAATGACTGATATTCTGAAGGAAGAGGCAAGTTCGTCACTTGTGGATATTATTCTGGAAAATCTTGTGAAGGAGGAAAAGGTATGGATGTACTGAGATTACTTCTCTTATCGATTATGATTTGCAAAATTATCACGTGATTTATTTTTGAATTCTCGTGTGCTTGCAGGATGCAACTTCTGCTGCTAATAACCTCGCCAGTTCTCTCATTGAAAGCTGTACCGACACGCTTGAGCCGTTAATTTACAACTTTTTAACATCATGTTTTATGGAGAAAGATTCCATCCAGACCAATCTCAAAGATTCTTATCACGAAATCATATTTAAGATCTCCTTAAGTGCTCCCCAGATACTGCTAGCAGTTATCCCGAACTTGACCAAAGAACTACTGGTATTTATTATAGACTTGCGAATTAATAAACGTATGATATAACTTTTCTATGATATTGGTTAAATTGTGTTAGTTAGGAATGCATAGACTGTTTTGTTTTACATGTATTTATACTAATGTTTGTTTTTTTTAGCTACTCACCAGGGTCTTTATTTTCTCTTTCTGCAGACTGATCAGGTCGATGTACGAATAAAGGCCCTTAACTTAGCTGGAAGGATTTTTGCACAGCCTAAGCAGAGTTTCGGAGAAATGTATCAAGATCTCTTTGCTGAGTTCTTGAGAAGATTCTCAGATAAATCTGCAGATGTCAGAATAGCTGCATTAAAATGTGGCCAACAGTGTTACTTGGTGAATCGGTCTGGAAACAAAGCGTCTGGAGTTCTCAGTAATATTCCAAAGGCTTCTTCTCTTTTTTTTTTTTTTTTTTTTTTTTTTCCCACTGTTCTTCTTTTCTGCTTATCTTCTAATAATACCTGGTGTCCTTTATTGGTTTTTTATGTGTCAGCTGCCATCCAAGAACGCCTATTAGATTTTGATGACAGGGTTAGAACACAGGCTCTGGTTGTTGCTTGTGATATCATTAAGTCTAATATGAAGTATGTTCCTTTGAGTCTGATTTCTGAAGCCATTGAGAGACTTCGGGATAAGAAGGTGATCTAGTTTCAGTATATGAGGCGTTACTAGGGGATTTTTTTTTTCCATATCACCCACCACCTTATTTGATATTGTGCTTTTCTTTTGAAAAGATATCTGTTCGGAAGAAGGCTCTGCAGAAGCTGACGGAAGTATATCAAGACTATTGTGACAAGTGTTCAGAAGGAAAGATGAAAATAAATGATCATTTTGAGCAAATCCCATGCAAAATCTTGCTGCTTTGCTGCGATAAAAATTGTGAAGAATTCAGGTAGCACAAGTTGCCAACTATCCTTGAATTGATTTTATAACTAGAGAAGTATTTCTGACAAAGTTCTATGAATCACTTAGGCCCCAAAATATGGAACTTGTGCTCTCCGATGATCTTTTTCCTCGCCTTCTTCCAGTTGAGGAGAGGATGCGGCACTGGGTACAATGTTTTTCCGTGATGAACCATATTCAGTTGAAGTCACTCAATTCAATCTTATCTCAGAAAAGAAGGTAGCCCTAAAAATTCACCATCAATATAGGTTAAAAGGCTTTCTTGTTATTCACTCAGTATGTTTGCAGGTTGCAAAATGAATTGCGGCATTGCCTAGCCCTCTGGGGGCAAGCTAAGGTCTGATTTACTTGTTTCTCTTAAGTTTTGGTGTCTCCCACATTCTCAGGGATTCACAAACCTTACATTGCTCATTTTTTTATTTTAATCTGATGCTTGCTTCAGGATCACAATATAGAAGAAGTGCAAAGAAAACACAAGAGCTATTTTGTAAAGCTTTCAGCTTGCTTTCCAGATGCCTCCAAGGCAGAAGGTTTCTTTCACAAATTAGACCAAATGAGAGACACATTAATTTTTGATGCCTTAACTCTACTGCTGGATGAACTGACATCCACAAAAGCCCAGACTATTAGAGTAAGTCCAAAATTTTGCGAGCAGCAGATAAAGTACTTACTAATGTGTAATTTATGTTCAGTTTCTTCACAGTTCATAAAGAGTATTCTACTCTTTTCCATGCTTGACGTACTCTATGATGCATTATTTTAGTAGTATCGGCAAGAGTATGTTATAGGAAATGCATTGGTATTCATAATGACGAAAATAATAGACCCTTTAATGTGCATATTGGATATATGCAAATTCACTACATATTAGATAAGTGATTCGTTTTCTCATTTTTTTTTTTTTCTCGTTTTCCAGGAGAAGTTTCTCAAGACGATTGGTTCTAAACATCATCTTTTTGAGTTCCTACGTATACTTACTACAAAATGCTCGCCTTCTATATTTAGCTCAGAGCATGTCCAGTATCTTCTGAATCAGCTATGTGGGAGCATCTCTGTTAATGCTCAATTGAAGGCTCCTTCCATCAAACTTCTTCTGGTAAGAATATATGTTGGGGAACATGCTGGCATCCTCTAATTGTTATCCTTATATATATATAAGTAAACATTATTATTATGCACACATCGACTTCGAATACGCAAATGAGACACAGTTATTGATTTCCTAAATTAGGTTATCCTCAACATGTTCCCTTCTTACCTGAGAGGTTCAGAAAAGCAGTTTCTGAAGCTGCTAGAGGAGAATGATTCATTTGCTGACGATTTAATTGAAGCTCTATCAAAGGCAGCTCCTTATATTACTGTCAACTTTGGGTAATCTTTTTAGCGCTATTTGACTTACAATGTGTTTAGGTTATCTTATTAGCATTCTTGTATGTTTCTGAGGCCTGGTAGTATTACTTACTGGTTTGCCTTTGCAGTGACTATTACCCTGTTCTGGAGAAGATGTGTCTGGAGGGTACTCGTTCTCAGGCAAAATATGCTGTTTCTACCATCGCTTCATTGGCTGGAACATCGGACCAATCTGTCTTTTCCGAGTTATGCGAGGTTATTTTTTCTAAAACCTATATTTGTGTTAATTTGTTCTAATCCACATTTACTTGCTCACATATGGATTTCCTAGATTGAAGGCATTTATGTGATTGTTATGTAACTGGCTTTGGGAAGATCCTTAGCGTATAACTTTATAGTGTTTTATGTTCTCCGGAACCTAACTCTTGGATTAAGTGAATTTTTTCAAGTGATGGAGTGACAAAGATTGTCGGCAACATCGCTTTGATTTATTAGACAGTCTGTTCTATGCACTCACAGTACTCCCTTTTAATTAGTGATAGTTTAGACTTTTAGGGAAACTTGAGTGTTGTCATTAATTGTTTCACTTTCCTTTTACTCAGATGCTCATAAATTCTTTGTTGGGTGGACGGAACATTCCAACAACTTTGCAATCTTTGGCGTGTGCTAGTCAATATTCTGTTTTGGCATTTGACAATATATATGAAGATATCAGCAGCTATGTTTACCAGGTTTTTCAAGTAAGTGGCAAGTGGTGCTAGTCTTCAAAACTGGTATGGAGATATCCAGCTAGTTCTTTGTTTTCTTTTATTTTCCTAATTGTTGATGGTAACATTCATAGGAGGAACTATCTGACAGTCAACCTCCTTGTGATCAGTCTTCTGGTTGTTGTAACTCTTGCAAGCTAAAGGTAAGTGCTGGAGAAAGAAACACTT
The DNA here is from genome assembly GCA_900406535.1 of Noccaea bulbosa. Lineage (NCBI taxonomy): Eukaryota > Viridiplantae > Streptophyta > Magnoliopsida > Brassicales > Brassicaceae > Noccaea > Noccaea bulbosa. Next base: position 5,966 of record OVBJ01002788.1, read on the forward strand.
TTGCTTACCGTTTATTAGTTGCTGAGACAAAGTGAAACAAGTGCGGCGTTGGTATATGTTTACTTTGGAAGAAGTTCAGGATTTCCTGCTTTACTGCAGACTTTCTAAGAATAATGCTGCCGCATATAAATATAAATTTGAATCACATTATCGTTAAGAATGTTGCTATTCCTTTATTGGTTAGACAAGGATAGGAGTGTAAGCCTTGATTTGACTTGTTGCCTTTGGCAGATATATGGGCTCAAAACACTTGTGAAAAGTTTCTTGCCTCGTCGTGGTCAAGTCGTAAGGAAAATCGATGACTTGTTAAACATATTGAAGAAAACACTAAAATCACAAGGATACGCTGGCATCAAATCATGGTATGTTCCTTTGATAGTCATCCAAATTTATGAACTTGTACATTTCCATTATCAGTTTTCTCTTGGTACATTCCTGATCCTTGTTGACTTGTCATATGATCGAATTGAAACTTGTAGTGAGGACACGGGGGCTCATGTTAGACTGGCTGCTGCTAAAGCTATTCTACTGCTATCAAGGAAATGGGACCTTCATATTTCTCCTGAAACTTTTCGTCTCACCATCCTGATGGGAAAGGTAAAGTGAGTTGTATCTTGTACAACAACCAACCAATTTTTAAAAAAGATTCTTGAATATTATTCTAACTGGATAATTTTAACTGCTTGTTCTACAATTTTTATTTTCTGTTAAGTGATGGCAAGTTATGAGTCGACTGTTACAGTGACCACGTGCTGCATCCTGCATTTTGCAACTTATGAGAGTATCTATCCTTGCATATAGGAAATTTTTAAAAGTGGCTTGGGTTTATGCCTTTATATATGGTAATTTTTTTTCTGAAGAGAAGGGAGTTTTTTGTAGTGTGAACCATGTAGGGGCAGTGAGAGCAGTCTGGCTCATAATTGCTTCTTTTGTTTTTTCGTACTGGATATCCATGCTTAGAAAGTTGGATTTATTGGTGAATTTATGCTGCACTTGATAGTCTTTCTGACCGTTTACCTACTTCTACCAGGACTCCAACGCCTTTATTACCAGGAATTTTCTCACCAAATTACACAAGCTATTGACGGAACATATGATACCCAGTAGATACGCGTGTGCTTTTTCGTTTTCATTGTCTGGTCCTTGCAGAGAACTGCAAGATGATGTAACTTGCTCATACTCCTCACTTTAAGATGGGACTATTTCGATTGTTTTAACCCTTTAGGTTCTCTGAGAATTTTCTTGTCCTTTTGTTCAGTCAATTAGATACATCAATGAATTCATCAAAAATGCTAGAAGAGAAGCTACGACATGTCGGAATTTAGATCAAGGGGAGTCACCCACTGATTGTCCAGCTTACATGACAGTGTTCCTGATCCATGTTCTTGCACATGACCCAGAGTTCCCGCCAGAAGACTGCAGGGATGAGCATGTATATGCTCGGTTTTGTAGGTAATTGCTGAGTTCCTATTATTGTTTGTGGTTGGTTTCTATCTGAACTTGTGTTCTTACTTCATCCTTTCGGCAGCCCTCTGTTCTCTGTCTTACAGGTGCTACTTAGTATCAAGGAAACTATCAAGGAAACTGTCCCTTTCTTATTTTGTATCTTCCGTGCAATTAAAAGAGCCGAGGATGCTGTTAATGCTTGTAAAACTACTGTAAGTTTGGCGTAATGGCATTGGATAATACAGACGTTTCTTACCATTCGTTGGCTTTATATTCTTATGCTTTGAAATGCAGAGGCTGCATATTCTAGCTGATATTGGTTGTTCAGCTGTCAACATATTAACATCTATTGCCGTCACTTCTCCACAAGCTCCACGATCAGTTTTGCTACCATCATCGTTGTACAAATTAAGCGTCACTAGCATGTCAGATAACCAGGCAAGTCCTGCATTGTGTCAATATTGCTCAATTTGTGACTTAAACTAACATTTTTTGTTTCCGGGAATGCACTCTGCAGAATAAGGCTAAGTCTCATACTCGAAATGCTTTGGAACAAAGTTTCATTGAAAGAGTAATTCATATATTCCAATCACAGATTTCCCTGGTATATCCATGTTGCAACTTTTTCTATCCTTTTACCATTCTACCTGCCTAAATTATGCTATGCAAGCTTGCCTTTTCCTGATCCTATTTCTGCAAACTTGAACTCTTTCCAAGTATGATCAGAGTTGTCAAGAAGATACACCAGCAGCTGTTTTAGAGGACAGAGTTTTGCCTACATTATTGGGCAATCAAATCGAAACCTCAATGACTGATTCAACCGAAGCCAGCAAAAAAATCACAAGGTGTAGCAGGAAGCGGACTCATTTGGGATTGCCTGAAAAAAGTGCTACTGCCAGAGAGAAAACAAATGCTTCTTCAAAAAGGTGTAAAACAGTAGAGCGGGCAGAAAATATTTCCCGTGATTCCTTATCTTTGAGAACAGTTGAGTCGGAAGTTCCTATAAAGAAGCTAGAAAGACACAGTACTTGTTCTAAGGAGAGTGTTGGAGCAAGTGTAAGCAATAACGTTACATCTGCAAAACAGTCCGGGGTAGTATCTGCTTTAAAGGTAAAATTCACAATGATATGTTAGATCTTTATATAACTATCTTTATCTTCCTGTGATACCAGTTAATGATTTTCGCAGGATATCAGCAACCACGGCGAAACAATCATTGGGCAGCGGATTAAATTACTCTCTCCCACTGATGGATGGTAGAAAATTTCTTATAGACAGTCAACCGAATATACGCTGGAGTTTCCATAATCTCTTTTTTTCCTTTTTACCAGTTTCTATCGGGGCACTGTTGAGAGGTTCAATTCTAAAAGCAACTCGCACAAGGTATGTCTTTGACTTCAGAGCCTATGCTGTTCTGTTTTATCGTTAATGACTGTTTATCCATTCGTCCCCAGGAGTGTTGCATTAATTCAATAAGGAACTATTTATGAAATGCTATATTGGCATATAATGAGATGATTGACAAGATTTATTGCCTTGTCATTGTACCTTCCTTTGTACTAATTACGGAAGACATTACATTATTGGGGAGATTGAGTTCCAATACCATGAAAGCATCATTAGTACTTGAATAAGCATTCTGTTATATGAGCTCTTTATGTTCAAAGTTGGTCATAGAAGTCGAGTAGCATACATTTTCCCCATTCTCTGCCTTGCCTTAATCTTGCTGCGCTATATCTGTTTTTGCTTTGTTGCAGATTGTTTTGGATAATGGGGATGTTGAATTGGTTTGCTTGGAAAGCGAGAGCTGGGAGACCCTGAGCCATGAATCCATGGGGAGACAGGTAAACGGAATGTAGTGTAATTCATGATTCGAGTGCCAACATCTTGGAATCCAAAATGAACTTGACACAAATACAACTGTGTAACATTTATGTCTGGCCTTTTTGATTAATTATTCAGGAAATCTTGGGAAAGGAGACGGAATCTTTTGGTTCTCGGAATTGGTGAGTTACAATATCATCCGACTTTATTTGAACTGCTGCATCTTTGATTGATCAAATTTCCGTATAATCTGTAATGATTTAGAGATATATACATTGCATTCTGCAGTGTTCCTGAAATGACTCATACTCATGCAAAGGCTAATGACCAAAAGCAGAAAAATACAACAAAGCAGCAGAAGAAAAAGGTGCCTGCTAAATTGATTCCTCCACCTGGTAAAGTGTTGCAAACTTCTCATTTGTGCTATTGTTGACTTAATAAGGTATTTGTGGTTCATTAGTGTCTATAAGTCCATCTGGTGGAAACTATAAACATAGGACATGCTTTCCATTAACGATGAATGCTTTACATGACCCTTTTCTCATAAGTGAATTAGAGAAATTTCAGTTTTGTTCACGTTTTGTTCGTTATACTTATACATTAACGTTCTTCTTGATTGCTTTTGGATTTGAAATGTAACGAAACTTGCCATGTTTCATGATTTCAGGGAACTCGAGAAAAGGAAATTTGGTTTCAGGAGAAGCATCAGTTTCGCTTTCAGAGGTGACCAACACAAGTGACGCCATTGTAAGCACCCTCTCTTATTCACCTTTTAGTCTCTTAATGTGACCAATGATCATAATATTGATCAGAAAACGGAATGGCATTGCCCAATTTTCAGGGAATTAGAAGAAGTCGGAGACAGAGAATTTCTTAGGAACATGATGGAACAATGGAGTTTTTAAATATAACCTCGTACAAAATAGTTAACGAAATCCTTGTCTAGATTTGAATATGTTAATGACCACCGACGCCAAAAGAATAAGAAAAAGGACGCACAAAGTTGTTTTCATTGTTGGGTCTTTTTGTTACATTTTGTTTGTCGACTTCATAATCAAGTCATTTTCAAACTTTACCAAACTAAGCCAAAATTTACCCAATTTCTCCAAAACATACTTTTCTTCTAGTTGGATTATTTTTCCAAAGAGAAGACTTTGTTTATTTATTATTTTATTTATTTGTTGTTGTAAAATGCAGTTAGAATTGGTTGTGAAATTAGGTGCGAAAGGTATGAAATTGACAAAAAGAGCGTTTTATGGAATGAGATTTGGCATACCAACTGGAAGAGGTTATCTGCATTGTCGCATGGCCGTTTGTCAGATTGGCCTAACACATCCTACGGTGCTCATCATTCGCCTAATTCCTCTGACAATATTAATCCTCCACGTGGTAGAACTTTTCTTATTATATCCTCCTTTAGGCTTGAATAATTCAAAAACAAAAATCAATTTTTTGTTGTTTTGCTTCTTAATTCTTCCTCTCGTCTCGTCTTTCCGCCTCCACAGTCCTCTTGACGTCTCCGCTAAAAGACCATTATACCCACTCGCCGCTCTGCGTCTCTCTAAATTGCGAACCTCTCGCTCGCTGCTGTGTTTCGTTTTTAATTCCCGACGACGGTTCCGTTTTGCTTCTCCGTTCACCTGCTTCGATCACTGTAAATCCCGTTCTCTCTCGCTTCTTCTGCTTCACATTTCCGATTACATTCTTCGAGTAGAAGTGTGTATCCTGTGTTTCTCTCTCTTTGAGGCTTGATTAGTTTGCTCTACTCTCGCTGTTTTTCTCAGATCTTTTCAAAGTTGAGCTCATTACTGTAGGAGATCAAAGGTTAAAAAAAAAAAAAACTAAGTGCACGAGAGTCTTCTTCTGCTTAACCAATGCAAATCTGTATTAGAACGATCGCTTGTCGTGTTTAGCTTGTGTTGCAGTTGGTTTTGTGAAATTGATTATGCTAATATTGTTTTGCAGGAGGAGGTGTTCATTAGCCATATAGTTTAGTGAAATCTTCTGGAAGATGATTCCTTATGCTGCTGGTGTCATTGTGCCTTTAGCTTTGACGCTTCTGGTTCGGAATTCGAAGAAAGAAAAGAAAAGAGGTGTGATTGTTGAGGATGTTGGTGGAGAACCAGGTCATACCATTAGGAATCACAGGTTCGTTGATCCTGTTAGCTCCCACTGGGAAAACATCTCGACGCTTCCAGAGCTCTTTGACATCTCGTGTAAAAATCACAGCGAGAGGTTTTTCCTTGGGACACGAAAGCTGATCTCTAGAGAGATTGAGACTAGTGAGGATGGCAAAACGTTTGAGAAACTTCATTTAGGGGACTACGAGTGGTTGACCTTTGGGAAAACGCTTGAAGCTGTGTGCAATTTTGCTTCTGGTTTGGTTCAAATTGGGCACAAGTCTGATGAACGCGTCGCCATTTTCGCTGACACGAGAGAAGAATGGTTCATTTCCCTACAGGTGCTTTTCCGATATTTTCTTTTGGCTGTTTCCTGTTCTTTAATCCGAACCATTCACTGTTGATACAGTATGGCAACTCTTTTGTGTAATTCACTGTTACAGGGTTGCTTCAGGCGCAATGTTACCGTGGTAACTATCTATTCATCTTTGGGAGAGGAAGCTCTTTGTCACTCGCTGAATGAGGTAGTCCTCGCTTTGCTTCTCTCCTCTATCGGTGCGATCACCTGTAGCGCTTATATGATTGCCTTTCTTTTACTCTCCAGACTGAGGTCACAACTGTGATTTGCGGTAACAAAGAACTCAAAAAGCTCATGGACATAAGCCAGCAGCTTGAAACTGTGAAACGCGTTATTTGTATGGATGATGAGTTCCCATCTGAAGCGAACAGTACTTGGAAGACGACTTCATTTGCTGATGTTCAGAAACTTGGCCTCGAAAATCCTGTGGACCCTAGTTTTCCACTTTCAGCAGATGTTGCTGTTATAATGTACACCAGTGGGAGCACTGGGCTTCCCAAGGTATTCTTACGTTTATTGTTTTAGTATATTTGTATGTGGGGGTTTCGAGAATGTCTTATCAGTTAATAACAATCTGATTTGCCCACTTCCCAAAATGTAATAGGGTGTTATGATGACACACGGTAATGTCCTGGCTACAGTCTCAGCAGTGATGACAATTGTTCCAGACCTCGGAAAGAGAGATATATACATGGCATATTTACCTTTGGCTCACATCCTTGAGTTAGCAGCTGAGGTATCGTAAAACTTTATTGCTCAAATGCGTTTATTAAGCAGTTCCTTGGTGCTCAATGCGTTTACTAAATAAAGGCCTGATTATCGTTTTTGTAGAGTGTAATGGCTACTATTGGAAGTGCTATTGGGTATGGGTCTCCCTTGACGCTCACTGATACTTCAAACAAGATTAAAAAGGGTACAAAAGGAGATGTCACAGCACTAAAGCCCACTATAATGACAGCTGTTCCAGCCATTCTTGACCGTGTCCGGGATGGTGTGCGCAAAAAGGTTTGTGCATGTTGAATTCACATTGAAATTCTTTGGCTCGTTTTAGTAGTTGAGCTGAGCCGTCTTGTGCGTAAAACCTTATAATTTCATAAGCACTGACAGTTTCTGACCATCAGGTTGATGCAAAGGGCGGATTAGCTAAGACATTGTTTGACTTTGCATATGCTCGGAGATTATCTGCAATCAATGGAAGTTGGTTCGGAGCCTGGGTTTTGGAAAAGCTCCTATGGGATCTGCTTGTATTTGGTAAAATCCGTGCAGTCTTGGGAGGTCGAATCCGCTATTTGCTCTCTGGTGGTGCCCCTCTCTCTGGTGAAACTCAGAGATTCATTAACATATGCATTGGGTAAAAGCATCCCTGAATATCTCCTTGAGGCTTGCTACTCTCTAATCTTAGGGTGGCTGATCTATGTTTTCGTTCCTTTGCATTCTGATATTCCTCAGGGCTCCAATCGGTCAGGGATATGGGCTCACAGAGACTTGTGCTGGTGGAACCTTCTCTGAGTTTGATGACACATCCGTTGGCCGTGTGGGCGCTCCACTTCCTTGCTCTTTTGTTAAGGTAACCTCTTAACCTGATATATCCACCATTTTTGTTTCATGGATGCTCTTGCTCATCTTAACGCTTTGTTAGCTATATATGGTTAATCAATTTGTATGTAGTAGTCTCTTACGATCGTATGCTTATGTCTTGTTTCAGCTAATAGACTGGCCGGAAGGTGGGTATCTAATCAGTGATAAGCCGATGCCCCGTGGTGAAATCGTAATTGGTGGCTCAAATATCACACTTGGGTATTTCAAGAACGAAGAGAAAACTCAAGAAGTGTACAAGGTCGGAAATTTTAACATTTCATTATCAGTTTCTGCAATGTTTAAGATTGGTCTTTTTCTTTCTTCTGACCGTGCTATACACTTTAATGTTCAAAAAGGTTGATGAAAAGGGGATGAGATGGTTCTACACAGGAGACATAGGACGGTTTCACCCCGATGGTTGCCTCGAGATAATCGACCGGAAAAAGGATATCGTTAAACTTCAGCACGGTGAATATGTCTCCTTGGGAAAAGTATAGTCTTCTCAAACCGAAACTTCCATGGTTTTTTTTTTCTTTTCCGTATCAGCTATTAATAATCTGCCTTGTTTTTGCAGGTGGAAGCTGCTCTCAGTATAAGTCCTTACGTTGAGAACATAATGGTTCATGCTGATCCATTTTACAGTTTCTGTGTGGCTCTTGTGGTCGCGTCTCAGCAAACACTTGAAAATTGGGCCTCAAAGCAAGGAATAGACTCCACCAACTTCGAAGAGCTTTGTGCGAAAGAACAAACCGTGAAAGAAGTGTATGCGTCTCTTGTCAAGGTAATAATGTTCATCTCTGAGAAGGCACTATACAGAGATTTGTGTTACCAAAATCAGTTCCTTATGATATACTATATCTGTGGTATGTTTATGTAGGCGGCTAAACAATCACGATTGGAGAAGTTTGAGATACCAGCAAAGATCAAATTGTTGGCATCTCCATGGACGCCAGAATCAGGTTTAGTCACAGCAGCGTTAAAGCTTAAAAGAGATGTAATTAGAAGGGAGTTCTCTGAAGATCTCACCAAGTTATATGCTTCCTAAATCTTCTTCTTCTTCCCAACCCATGCGTAAGGTGCAACAAACAAAGAAAACTCGGTCTCTTGAGAGTATATTACTTTGCTTTTGCTCTTCTGTTACACAACTTGACTTTCCTTTCTTTTTGTTTGTCTGGGAGGAAACAAAAAAACAGAGTTGTTTGGGCCACTTTAGTCTCATTTACTCTCAATAATCAATCTTTACGCCTTGGGCCTAAAACCATATAACTAAATGGGCCTTTAGCAAAGTAAGGCAATTGTTGTCTAGCCAATAATATAGCTGTATTCAACGGTGAGAATTTTGTTTCATAATCTGAAGTCTCGATATAAACGCCAAAAGGAAGAGACTATTAATTGTACAATTTGAAGTGAAAATAAAGCTAACTTACCAACTACTAACAATTAAGAATTATTAACACAGGGCAGGAGTTAATAATTTACTCGATATTTGAATTCGTATCGTAGACAGACGAAGGGATTCAATCAAAGCAGAGTAAGAGGAGAAATGTTAGCCGTCGAATAAATTGTGTATCTCACTGATTTGTCAGGGAATCCAATGGCCAGCGTCAGCTCTTAATCCCACGTACTTAAAAACTTTTCCATTACCAAGTAAACAAACAAGTTCCTCAAATTAAAAGCTGGGCAAGTGCAGCTGCTTTATAAATCCGATAGTTCCTTAAAATAATCTCGACTATATTGTTAGAGAACATCAGTAGATTTGATTATCGTGAATTGACTAGAGAGAGTTAATTGTGGCGCAATAACATCGTTCATATATGATATATCCACCTGAATTTATTTTTTTGGCAAATATTGGATCTCTTTTTACGAAAATTTGAAAACAAGAGTTTGTTTCCATTTTCCTTTTTTTTTTAAGTAAACCAAAATCTCCTTTATTTTTTCTCAAATATCAATTTTTTTTCTTCTGTTGTAAGTTGTAACGGCCTTGGGTTTTCAGTTAAAAACTGAATGATGACAAAAAAAAGTAATATATATATTGTTATGGGTAATAGATGCCCATTAGAATCCATATGTGGAT
>OVBJ01002789.1:0-15360 GCA_900406535.1 Noccaea bulbosa
TCAAACTATTTTCTTTCCAGCCTTTTATTTTCTCCCCCTGGAAAGACTTATTTATTAACATGGTAGTCTATAAATCGAGCCTTACTTAAATCCTTCAGGGATAGCTCTAGATATTGTCAATGAAGATTCATATCCAACATCTACAACCTCGTTTGGCGATCCATCTTATATTGCTGTGGTGGAGCAATGTGGATGTTGCACATCCAAAAGTTTCTGACCCAAAACCAATTTCGATGGGGAGAATCTTTAAGATGTGAATTTACTGGCACTACCAAGTATTCTTGCAAACTTCAGGTTGCATATTTATAATATGGATACATATCCAAAACAATTTCCTCTAGAGATGATTAGTCCACGAAATGTGTTATTAAACCACATATGTTTCTTGTATATTCTCTAGAAAATGAGTAGACTCAAAATCTATTTTGGCTAGTGATAATTGTTGTATTATCATAATCTCATAGGATATAATATCACATTAGAAATCATTAAGAAGAATCTTCTAGTTCTTCAATAAATGTCTACATGTTGTGTTTTACTTCGCATAATTCTTGAACTGGAATGGTCTAACCAGTTCATGTCAAAGTATGTTATATTCGGTAAACTTCTGGTTTACTATATAACATTTATCTTCACTTATATAATCTTTGTCTATTATAAGACATTAGGGAATGTATGTAATTTCTCCAAAATACTTTTACACCATTGAGTTGCATTATATATGATTCGTCAAGATTATCATGAGTGTGAACATAATCTTCTAGATGTTCCACTTCCTATTGATTGTGGGATTCATCCATTCTCCCCCTCGAGATGATGTTACTTCAGGTTCATATCTATCTCGAGTTGAATCCTAGTATAAAATCAATAACATATATAACTTGGATCATGTCTTATATCTTTGATTCCTTAAACTTTTGACATTTCTATTATATCTTTGATTCTTTTCACTTATGGGACTTCATAGATATTATGCATCAATGATTGTTTTCCTATAAGCAAATATATATTTATATACTCTTCCGGAGATATGTATCTTTTATTTGCTACCATCTTTATTTTCTCACTTCTTGTAAGAATAAGTTCTTTGAAATAACTCTCTGATCTTGACCTTGACATTATACATTCATATTCATATTCATGTCTATGATCACATCTTTAATCATTTACTAGTATATCACATTCACTTCAGGGAATGAATCATAATCAATCAGACAAGATTCAAGATTCTCATCAATAACTCATTATTTTATCAAAATAATTTCTTAGATTTTCTTTAGTAAACTTTTGTCTGCTGGACAATATTATTTATCCAAGATTAGAATATATATTTTATACATTATTGATATACATTATCTTCTGGATAATTAAAATCATTTATAGACTTCAAGTCTTGTAATCTTAGATGCAAAACAACAAGATATTTATTTTAGAAGATAATAGAAAATAAAATAAATATTATCAACCTATATATATGTATAAATAAAACATAATCAAAACAATTATTATTAATAGCATATACCATTTTATTATCACTTCGGGTGACAATTTCAAACTAACATAAGATAAAATAAAATATAATTTGGATATTTTTTCAAATTAGATTATCACTTCAGGTGACAATGTAACTGTGTCTGCAAGACAACAATACAATATTTTTGTGATGTATTCTAGCATCTTTGTTGTATTGTCTCCACTTATAGAACTTCAAGTCTTAAATGCTATCATCTATAATTTAGGCCAAGTCATATTATTGATCATGCCTATTATCATGCCTTTTCTTTAGATAGTTCTATGAACTTAATATTTTCAAAAAATTCATAAAATTATGATCTACACATATAATATTGATAATAATAATATCATTGAATAATATGTGAAACATTTCATGATTATAAAAGCAGGCAAGCATAGTGATTTTTAAAATTTCAACCATCTTTATCAATCATCAAGGTTCTGATATTTTGCATTCACAAAATGTTTAAATAATTCTGCCATATATCAGTTTCGATTAATGCAACAATTATAATCTTAACTCAAGATTTTAAATTAACGGTTTCTCTCTTTTCCTCTTACTATCAAAGAGTGATGAATTCTCTTACAATGAATTATCAGATTCTTGTAATAGTGCTGAAGATATCAAACCAATCAACTCACGTATTTAAACGCTAACTAGGCTATACTAAGCCAATGCAATACCAAACCAACAAATATATAAATCAGTTCAAACCAAGTCAAATATCTAAAATTATCAGATTTGACAAAGAAATATAAGTTATCATAACTCAAACAATAACATCACCCAATCATAATTAAACACTAATAAATATAATAGCATGTGGCTGTATTTGAGTGATACTTATCTCGATAATTAAAGAGAATAAAACCGTAAGGTTATACGACTTATAACGAAGACGTCCGGAAGCGTTTGCTTAGACTTTGCGTACATTGTACAAGCTTGTGCACTCAACATAGTTTTCTATATAAAAATTGAATAATCAACCAGGTCAGTATTTGAAAGAAAAACCAAGCAATATATGGCCCATTTAATCAAACTAACGATTCATTACAAATGCTCAAACAATTTTTCTTAATTAGTGGTATCTTTAAGAATTGACCAGATCAACAATTGACCAACACAAAATAATAAATTCACAAGCGGCATGACCAAAGTTATCCAAATAAATTAAAAATGTTTTACGATTATGACATAAGCTACAGTCATGTTTAATATATGATATACTCCCTCCGTTCCGGAATATAGGATGTTTTAGGATTTTTTTTGTTCCAAAATATAAGATGTTTTAGAATTTTTAAGATACTTTTTACAAAGTTCAAGAACCATTAATTAAAATCAATTGAATTATTGAATTTATATTGGTTCATATTTATTAAAAAATGGTTTGATTAAAAAAATAATGTATTAATTGTTAAACAATAAATGTTTCTTAATTTGTGTGAAAACTCTAAAAAATCTTATATTTAGGAACAGAGGGAGTACTAATTTATATTGAAGTGAGAGCCATAGGTTGACTTTTGTTTTATATTTACAAAGCAGTCATCAAACAATTAAGCCATCGAAACTAAAATAAGAAAAGTATGAGTCAATCATATTAATACAATGGATTATTCTTCTACCATGTTTCCATTAAAATATGATTAAGCATGACCAATTTTAAATGATGAATAACAGTGCATCTTACAAAGTATAAGCATGAGTAATAGGACGTGTCACTTATCTGAGAATTTGGAGAGATTGGAACCGTCCTTTGATGATGGTGGAGAATGGAGCCGTACACTGAGTTGCGAAAAAATCAAGCAGTTGATTAGGGTTACTCACACGGCGACTCTTCAATCGGTGGCTAGGGTTTTATTGAAAGTTACTCATCGGCTAGATCTCGTGCTGATAACGTGTTATAGTAAGAAGAGAGAACAAGAGAAGAGAAGAATTTGTTGTGTTCTTATTCCATGAATAATGAGTCCTTTATATAGGAATACAAGATAAGGGTTTAGCTTGTAGAAGAAGTACAACTTGGAAAGCAAGTATAACTTGGAGACGAAGCTAGAACTTTCTAGAATATGGGCTTGATAATGAACATCCATTTAATAGCCCATAACAAAGAGAAATTACTAACATTAATTGAAAAAGAGAGTCTCAAAATATTTAGCGTCATATATGGCGAAATGGAGGGTCTCAGGGACCGCCACGTCTCAAACGCCGTCTTTCTATGTTACTGTCACCCTGTGTTCAAAATGTCGCTAGTCGTTAGTCGGGCGGTAGGGTTGCGTTTAGCGACCTTTCAAAAATCGAAAAAAAATCGGAGACTAATCCGAGAGAAATTTTTAGTACATTTTTATAGTTGAATAAATATTTTTATATATGCCGTTGCTAGAAGACCTGATTCACCTTGATTTGAACTTAATTTGTGGCTGATTAATCGAGATTTGAAGTTAGGATTTGTGTTCGGAAATCCCCAAATCGATTTTTCTTTCTTCTGTTGTCATTCGAAGATATGTTAAAGATAAAACATGATTAATGAGATTGGGCCTTCGTTAATTTGCCTCAATGTTCAAAACAGTTTGCAGTTGGGCCTAATAGATTTCAAAAAATAAAATTTGCCCATCCAATTTTTATATTTCCGCGGTGATTTTTAGCCTTAACCGGGCTTTCGGTTCAAAGCGACCAATGTCAACGATTTCACGAAATCGCCTTGCTCCCTCGTCAAATCCGATTTTTCATCCGACTAATTTTTGAACACGGCGACTTTTTGAACACAGCTGTCACCTGACCTTCCTCCTCCTCTTCACCGCCTTCAACGCCTTAGCCTCTCACATGCTTCCTCTCTTTGTTTTCCTCCTTTCTATGTCTCTCTATTTTTATAAGAAATGAAAATGTGTGTTTTTTTTTTAATACCGACTCTTATGCATGTCCTTCTATGCTTCTATTTATAATCTGTAAAAAAGCAACACATTAATTACCAAGAGAAGCTATTCAACATAACCTGTGCGTCGTCGTATTTCTGTATCTTGGTCACACAGTTGAGCTGATTCCCAGACAAAAAGCTTTTTATCACAATATTCAAGATTATTGAAAACCACGCTAAGTTGTGCCTTTCAACCACATAATTTGTGGAAAGATTGTGTTCGTTATGTCTGTTGAAATGTTCTCAAAAAGATACCAGTGAAATTTAAAACGTTGAAAACGATTAAGTTTTCTCCGAAAAACTATAGATATCTGAGAAAGTACATAATTAGAAGTAATAATTTTGTCTTCCGCTCCATTACTTAATTTCATCTCTCTCCTTGCCTTTTGGCTCTACATTCACTCTTCTAATTTCGATACATAACCCCTTCATTATTTCGGTCACACATCTTCATCACAATCAAAAGTAAATGATTTTGCACAGATGACAAATGTCAATACCAAGAATTTCAACTTTAACAAAGATTCCAACCGCTCTTTACAAGCGTTGACTACGTACCAGAGCCACTAGTAAAATAATGAAAAAGAAACCCTTAAAAGTAAGACGATAACAGACCAGGCTTTTAAGAAAAAAAGAAAGGAATGCTTATATAAAATGTTATTACTACAAATTTGGAATTATTATGAATTTAATGGAAATAATGAGATATCTGGTGAGCTATTATGGGTAAGATCGAGGGAATCATCTAGTCACGACAGTGGCGGATCTAGAAATTTTTTTTACTGGGGTCAAAAATGTATATATATTAAATATTTTTTTTTTTGTAAAAATACTTAATATTTTACATAAAATTCTTTTGTGAAAATTGTGATGATGTAGGTTTAGGCTAATTGGGCTTTAAGTTATTAGCAAATTCTTTCTTTTTTGGTTAAACTAAGTCTTGTTTAGTTTATGGTGGACTTTTAGTAAAACTTTAGTGGACCAAAAACACTGAGCTGTAGTTAATAGGGTGTCAAAATCAAAAATTAACCTGGTTCAATTAACAATTTTAGAAGCTTTAAACAAAGAAAATTAATTTTTTTAGTGTGTCACTTGAACCACTATTACTCTTAGTAGATCCGCCTTTGAGTCACGACCACGCATTCCACTCAAAATAAAAAGAGTAACGCTACTTAAATTGCATTATAATTTTCAACTTCTTTCAAACAAATTTGCTGATGCCTCGTCTTTTTTATTTTTTTAAGCTTTTTGCACTTATTGTAAGTTGTAACTAGAATTAGTTTCAAATTCACACAGAACAACAAAACTTCAAGAAACGATTAACAATACCAACCAATAAAGAACCAGAATCTTGTGACCATTTTATTAACCAGTTGCATGCAACCCAAGTGACGCTTGATGAACTCGAAAAAAAAGTATATCCTGAGACGTTTTCATACATATGCATCACATATAGCTTAAAACACACAAATTCGTTTCAAAGAAACTGATAATAACAACCTCCGAAATAACAATTTTGCATCATTATCAAAATAGAGAACCCCGTAGCTTAGAAGAGATCGTCTTCCTTGTGGGTAGGAATCACATAGTCCGACTACGGATATAAGCCACACAAGTCAAGACAAAACCTGCCTCCAACTGGTCCTCGTCAAGAAACGAATCTTCGTTCTGGTCAACTTAGCCTTTCTCGATCTTACCGGCGCAAGTTGAACACGCACCAGCTCTGCAAGAGTAAGGAACATCAACTGCATCGAGTATGTATTGGCTGTCTAAGACAAGTTACTAACAAATCAAATAGTTCCAAAAGAAACAAGAACTCAATCGTGAAAATGTACACCACAAGCAGTGGCAGATCTAGAAATTTTTTTTACCGGGGTCAAAAATATATATATATTAAATATTTTTTTTTTTTAAAAATACATAATATTTTACATAAAACTCTTTTGTGAAAATTGTGATGATGTAGGTTTAGACTAATTGGGCTTTAAGTTATTAGCAAATTCTTTTTTTTTTTNCTTTAGTTTATAGTGGACTTTTAGTAAAACTTTAGTGGACCAAAAATACTGGGCTGTAGTTAATAGGGTGTCAAAATCAAAAATTAACCTGGTTCAATTAACAATTTTAGAAGCTTTAAACAAAGAAAATTAATTTTTTTAGTGTGTCACTTGAACCACTATTACTCTTAGTANTTTTTAGTGTGTCACTTGATCCACTATTACTCTTAGTAGATCCGCCTTTGACCACAAGTAGCTAATGGAAACTAGAACCAAAAGAGAATCTGTTCCAATTGCAAAAATGATGTTTAAGTTTATACTATATGGAGCGTAACGAGAAGATGCAAGCTTCAAAGCTATATACAGCTCTTCACTCGATGCTCCAAAAAAAAAAAAAAAAAAAAATTAATGACTACACTTGTTAACGATAATATATCACTAAAAACAGTTTAGAGAATATCAACTATCGAACCATAATTAACTATCGAATATCAAAGATCAAACATAAAAACAAATTTAATCAATCGCTTTAATGTTGACTTTATTATGGAGGAAACAAAGTTGAAATCATTAGCGTATTATTGACTTCGATTAGTTTCTCTCTACCAAAATAATCTCACACCTGTAGATTTTCATTCGATGACAGAAAATCAATCACTGTCAAATAGCGAAAACAAATCGAAAAGACTTTTTGTCCCCACAAAGAACTCGATAAAAACAACAAAAACATTAAAACAAGTAGATTCCATCTATTCTTAGATCAAAGCATAAAGAATCGAATATAATCTAATCATGAATCAAACAAATCTCAGGACCTAAGCAATGTGGCTTTTGGAAGGCCGTGACGGCCCAATTTGCCACCTTCGACGGGTAAGTATTGTTTTTTTCTTCTTACTATTTTTTTTTTTGTTTTCTACTGTTTTGAAGTTTTAACACATAATTAATCTCTCAATTTATAAACGTTACGGTCAAGCAGCACTCTCACCAAACTTTCTAATGGATCTAAAACATGACACTATTTTCGACTACAAAAATATAAAACAGCTAATAAAAGGTGCTGCTATGATTTTGGTCCTCTGAATTCTAAGTCTCTTTTCAATCAGAAGATTGTCCTTGTAATCATCATTTTTAATCATAAAAATGTTTTACTCATCAGAATCAAGGAAAATACTTAGAAAAAATTCCAAGTGTTGGGAACTTTCCTGAATCATCAAAGTATCAAGAAAGAATGTTCATACAAGAAAATCTTATACTAAAGCCTTGTATATGACTTAAAAGAACAGACTTTTTGAGTTTATTTACAAGAAACACTTGCCCGCCTTGTTCAAACCAGGACCTAGAACTAGAAAACGAGGAATCTGCTTAATAACAGCCTCAGAAGCCGAGAAAGCATGGTACTTCTTGGCAAGCTTCTTCAATGTCTCAACACCCATATATAGTCTAGTCCCATTTTCTCAGTTTAAATCATCAAATACGTCGGTGATCAAGCTCTGATATAAAACTTAGCGAAACGGACATTTCAAAAGCAAGAGAGATTATTAACAAAACCACCTCCTCAACATGCTGAGCATCTCCAAGCATACAGATCTTCATTTTAGGGCTATGCAACTACTCTTTATTCCCTTAAACTTACACCATTTGACAATCGATTACAACTATAATAACATATTTTGGTTTATAGTTTAGAAAAATATAAAAAATGGAAAGATTTGTACAATGATTAGTTCATTAATACGATGAGCTAATTTACAAGAAGTTTGATAAGAACACCTTTTTAGGCTATTGCTAATGCATGATTGACTGACTAGTCTTCGTTCATTGTTACTGAGGATTAATACACACCAACAATGATGAATATAGAAAACCAGTAGCTGAATGTTTTCTGTGTCTTTCACAAAAGGAAAAACTTACATCTTTATACACAAGGAATCTTAAATGTACGTATCTACTTTCCTAAGATAAACGATCCTAATCAAGTGGAGGTTAAGCCTAAATCAGCGGTCTCAATCAGTGGTGATTGAGAAGATGAAGATGGCAATAATCTGAACTCTTAACTCTGTACAGCCGTTCCAGAAGAGTCAGAAAATATGCCTTATTTAGTGAACCGATACAAACCAGAGTTAACCATACTAACATCGAACCAGAAGCTGCTCCAATACCTCCCCTCAAGTTGGAGCATACAGATTACGTATGCCTAACTTGGATCGAAAGTCAGCAAAGCCATCTCTCCCAATAGGCTTCGTAAAAATATCAGCTAACTGAAACTCTGTATCAACATGACGTAGTACAATGTTACCAGCAAGGACCTCATCTCAGACAAAGTGCAAATATATCTCCACGTGCTTTGTTCTCTCGTGAAACACCGGGTTCGTGGCGATATAGATAGCTGACTTATTATCACAATAAACCACCATAGGTTGGTCATGTCTGACACCAAGAGTTTCCGACATTCGTTTCGTCCATATGAGTTCTTGAGTAAGAAAAGCAATGGATCGGTATTCTGCCTCTGAGGATGAGCGACTCACAGTGGCTTGCTTCTTGGTTTTCCAAGCAACCGGTGAAGTTCCAAGCTGAACAAAGTATCCCGTAACTGATCTTCGTGTCAGACGACAGCTACCCCAATCTGAATCACACCAGCCAGTGATTTGAAGACTGTCATTGCGCAGGAGAAAAATCCCCTGTCCTGGATCGAACTTCAGATAGCGCACCACTCGTAATGCCGCCAACCAATGCTCCTCTCTGGGTGTCTGCATAAACTGTGATAGTATATGCACAGAAAAAGTCAAATCAGGTCGAGTCACTGCCAAATATATCAGACGACCAATTAGTCTTCTGTATCTGTGCGGATCCGAAAAAAGAGGAGATTCTGAAAGAGCCAATTTCTGATTCTGGTCCAAAGGAAAGCGTGCTGGCTTTGCATTCTGAAGACCCATTTCAGAGATGATGTCCATAGCATACTTCCTTTGACAAAGATAAAAACCTTTCTCGTTCCTCGCCACTTCAATTCCCAAAAAATATTTCAATGGTCCCAAGTCTTTCATGTGAAAACATGATGATAAATAATCCTTGAAATCTTGTGTTGCTTTAGGACAGCTCCCTGTGATAATCAAATCATCGACATAGATAAGGATTTGCAAACGAACCTCCCCTTTCTCCATAGTGAACAAGGAATAATCGGACAGAGATTGCTCAAAGCCATAATCAAGAAGTGCGGTTGACAACTTGGCGGACCAGCAGCGCGGAGCTTGTTTTAACCCGTAAAGAGACTTTTTCAATCGACACACCTTGTTGCTACCATCTTTTTGGAAGCCAGGAGGTAACTTCATGTAAACTTCTTCCTCCAAATCCCCATGTAAGAACGCATTGTGCACATCCATCTGATGCACAAGCCAATTATTCTTTGCTGCAACATCCAAGAAGAGTCTAACCGTACCCATCTTCGCCACGGGTGCAAAGGTTTCTCCGTAATCTTCTCCAGCAATTTGTTTGTTACCCAGAGCCACCAATCGGGATTTGTACCTTTCTACAGCTCCATCAGATTTGAACTTGACTTTGTACACCCACTGACATCCAATTGCTCTTTTTCCTTGAGGTAACTCTTCAATTGACCATGTATCGTTTTCTTCTAGAGCCAAAATTTCCAGCGCCATTGAATCTCTCCATCTCTTGTCTTTCATAGCTTGTTTGAAAGACTTTGGTTCTGCAGTAGCAACAACTGCAGTAACATATGCGATATATGTTTCAGAAAAACGACCAGGAGAGTCGTAATCAGAAACGGGATACACCGTCTTTTTCCTAGGTTGATGAGGTTTGCTCTTGACAGAATTGACCACATAGTTCTTCAGCTTAACAGGTGCGGTCTTTTTCCGATGACCCCTACCCAATGGCTGTTCAATTTCAGAAGCACTTGTTTCTTCTGTCGCGACAACAGGATTTGATTCTTGTGAAGAAGAAGAAGACGACATCTGATTGCTCTCAATTTCATTTGTGGGCTGGTGAGCTGTTATTTCAGGTGGGCCTGATTGAGTGGAAGGCCCAACTTCGACAACTGGATCTCTGTGCAGTATAGGGCGCTGGCCCATGTCATCTTCTTCAATCATCCCCTCAGAAATTGGAGCCCACAAAGTTTGTCCTGTTTCATTATCTTCGATCTCGACAATATTTGTTTCAGGTGAAAAGGGAAATTTTGTTTCAGAGAAGACCACGTCTCTTGAAACAAAAAATTAAAAATTGAATTAGCTTCTCTAAATCATACAATCGCCATCCCTTTTTCCCATATGGATAACCCACAAAAACACACCTTCTGCTACGTGAGGCAAACTTGTCACCTCCTCTTCCTTGATCATGAGCGTAGCACAAGCTACCAAAAACTCTAAAATTTGCATATGTCGGAACCTTGTTATACAGTCGTTCGTAAAATGTAACATTCTGCAAAACAGAGCTCGGTGTTCTGTTTATCAAGTATGCCGCTGTCAACACACACTCTCCCCAGAATTCAATTGGCAAGTTTGATTGAAACCGCAAAGCCTTTGCCACATTGAGGATATGCATATGCTTTCTCTCGACCTTTCCATTCTGTTGTGGCGTTCCCACGCAAGACGTCTCATGCATTATCCCATTTTTCTGGATGAAATCAGACAAGCACAAGAACTCAGAC
Source organism: Noccaea bulbosa (assembly GCA_900406535.1). Lineage (NCBI taxonomy): Eukaryota > Viridiplantae > Streptophyta > Magnoliopsida > Brassicales > Brassicaceae > Noccaea > Noccaea bulbosa. The sequence goes on from OVBJ01002789.1 coordinate 11,076, forward strand.
CCATTGTCGCTTCTTATCGTTTGGACCTTTGTATAGAATTGCCTCTCCGTTAAGGCAAAGAAATTCTTCAAGTGAGTAGGTGCCTCGCTCTTTTCGATTAAGAGATACAACCATACTCCTCTCGAGAAGTCATCAACAATAGTTAAGAAATATCTCGCTCCGGAATGTGAAGGTGTACGATAAGAACCCCACAAATCAACGTGAATTAACTCAAATATTTTTGAACTTTTATTGATGCTAACAGGAAAACAATCTCTTGTTTGCTTCGCGCGGAGACAGATATCACACGCGTTATTCAAATGCTCTGAAGAAACAGAAACTGAAACACTAGGAAGTAATCCTACAACTCTTGCAGACGGATGTCCCATTCGATTGTGCCAAAGCTCAAACGAACGATTCTTTATTGTTGCAACAGATGCGGCAATCTCCGTACTGCGGAAGTGAAACGTTCCACCAATTCTTTTACCCGCTCCAATCACCATCTTCGAAATGCGGTCCTGAACAACAAGATAGCGATCAGCCATTTGAACAACACATCTATTTTCATCCATAAGTTGCCCCACAGAGATCAAATCTGACTTCAATTCTGGCACATAGTAAACTGATTTCATCACTAAATCTGAGCCTAGACGAACTGATCCTTCTGTTTCAAAAACTTGTTCTCTACCATCAGCCATAATAATAAGAACAGGGGCCATTTTTCTAACATCAGATAGCGTCTCAAATCGTCCAGTCAAGTGATGAGACGCTCCTGTATCCATTATCCAAGTAGGAAGAGAACACATACCAGTCAATTTTTCAGTCGAGGCAGTCTCCTTTGCAACATTGGCATTGAGAATCCCCTTAATCATTTTCCATTGCTGCTCTGTCAAGCCATTCACACCATCACGATCTTGGTCAGTCAGAACGTAGTTCGCCTGCTCATGATGCTGGTTCATATTGGGAACAAAAACTTGATTTGCATAAGTTGTTTGTCCGCGACCTCGTCCACGATTAGAGCCACCAACACCACCACGTCCTCTGCTGGTCAAGGTTCTGCTTCGAGGCCTCTCACCCCACCAGTCAGGATAGCCTATCACGGTGTAGCAACTGTCAGAGGCATGACCGCTGCAGTTACAGTGCTTGCACAAGATGGTCCGATCTCTATCTTCAATTCGCCAAGGTTGAGTTTGCATTGCAAATGCTGTAACCTCTGGCCTCTCTTCCCCAGTTACACGCATGTCTTCTTCTTGTCTCACAATATTATAAACTTCTTCAAGCGGCTGAACTGGTACACGAGCAACCAGGCTTGACCGTACTGTACGGAATTGATCATCAAGTCCGAAGAGAAACTGGTGCACCTTATCTTCTTCTCGATCTGCTTCCTGTTTCGAAGCAAGATCGCAATCGCACTTCCCGCAAGTGCAAACTCTTAAGGGACGATAGGTGTTGAGGCTATCCCAAATTCGATTCAACTTCCCATAATACGCTTCGATTGCAATTCCTCTTTGCTTACAGCAAGCAAGTTCAGCCTTGATTTGCTGAATTCGTGATCCATTCATGACCGAAAAACGCTTCTTCAAATGCTCCCAGAGATCTTTCGCAACATCTCTATGCGAGATTGTCGAGCGAAGCATCGGATCGATCGTTATCTTGATCCATGACACAAGAAGTGCCTGAATTGTCCACCAATCTTCAAGGTCGGCGGAATCGTCTGTCGGTTTCGAGATCGAGCCATCGAGAAAACCAAATTTCTTTCTCGAAGTCAATGCTGTCTTCATGCCGCAAGCCCACTCATCGTAATTGGTTTCCTTCAAGAGTGGATGCGAAATGACAACTCCAGGATTATCGGCGGAGGTCAGGTCATACGGTGAGATTGTGCGTCTCACTTTGGTCAGGTTCGCTGCAGCTGTAGTTGCTTCGGCTGCCATTGTCGTAAAAAGAAAAGAATTTCAGTGTTTAGATTTTTGTTTTTCAAGCTCTGATACCATAAAGAAAATCAGTAGCTGAATGTTTTGTGTGTCTTTCACAAAAGGAAAAGCTTACATCTTTATACACAAGAAATCTTAAATGTACATATCTACTTTCCTAAGATAAACGATCCTAATCGAGTGGAGGCCAAGTCTAAATCAGCGGTCTCAATCAGTGGTGATTGAGAAGATGAAGATGGCTAGAATCTGAACTCCTAACTCTGTACAGTCGTTCCAGAAGATTCAGAAAATATGCCTGAACCGATACAAACCAGAGTTAACCATACTAACATCGAACCAGAAGCTGCTCCAATGAACAAATCCAAAAGTGACGTCAGCCGTGATGTAATACCTTCTAGATGCTCTTCGATATTACCTATGAATGTTCAATATTGTTGTATACAAACTGTACTTTTAGACCAAAAGGTCCCCTCTTTTTTTCTCACACCACGAGGAGTTTTTTTTTATATATTATTACTCGATCACGAGAATAAAAGAAGAAGCAGGATTTAGAGCGTAGAGAAAAAAAAAAAGTGAGATCTAATGGCAGAGAAAGAAGAGAGTGTGAAGCTTCTAGGGTTTTGGGGAAGCCCTTTCAGTCGTAGAGTCGAGATGGCTCTCAAGCTTAAAGGTGTGCCTTACGAGTACTTGGAGCAAGATATTGTCAGTAAGAGCCCTTTGCTTCTCCAGCTAAACCCGATTTACCAGAAGGTTCCGGTTCTTGTTCACAATGGTAAAATATTAGCGGAGTCACATCTGATCCTCGAATACATCGACCAAACATGGAAGAACATTCCAATTCTTCCTCAAGATCCTTATGAGAAAGCCATGGCTTTCTTCTGGGCCAAGTTCGTTGATGAACAGGTAACTAACTACACCAATTCCGTTATTAACTGATTGCATAAGTGAACTATAGAAAAATAATTAACACTTAGAAGTTAAAATCACCAATTATTATAAATTCAGTACATTTTAATAAGGATTAGGATAGTTGCTCAGATTAGCAAGCCACCAAAGTTCGAAATTGCAAAATGAATCCGCATATATCTTTACAAATAATAAAATTGTGAAATCTTTATAAAAATAGAAACAGTTTGTGAAAGCTACGCATGCTTGTATAGACTAGAATCAAGCAATATAATAAGATCCTTAAGAAAATATCAATAACAAAAATAAAATAAAAATAGTAGCATTATTAATTATTTTTTGACATACCAATTCATATTTTGTTTTGTTGTTTACGTTCTAAATCCTGTTTTTGTCAATATGCAAAACAAAATATAAACTCCATATCGGTTTCTGTTGTGTAGGTTGGACCAGGAGGATTCAAGTCTGTGGTGAAAGCAGAGAAGGGGATAGGGGTTGCCATCGAGGAGGCTCAAGAACTGTTTACTTTTCTTGAGAAGGAAATCACCGGAAAAAAATTCTTCGGCGGAGAAACCATTGGATTCTTGGACATGGTCGCAGGAAGTATGATCCCATTTTGTTTGGCTCGGGCTTGGGAAGGTATGGGAATTAATTTGATTCCAGAAGAGAAGTTTCCAGAGCTAAACAGATGGATCAAGAACTTGAAAGAAATTGAATTTGTGAGGGAATGTATCCCTCCAAGAGAGAAACAAATTGAGTATATGAAAAAAGTTGCAGAGCGAATCAGATCGACTTAAGAGTCTTGAGTATTTATCGTCTCGTGCTATTAAAAAGTTGTATGCAAAAAAAAAAAAAAAAAAAAAAAAAAAAAAAAAANTCCCTTCTAATTATCGCCTCGTTATTAAAAAAGTTGTATGCAAAAAAAAAAAAAAAATATTGTTTTTGGTAAAATAAAGATAATGGATATATGTCTCCAATAACATATAGAAAGAAGAAAAGTAATGGATTGTTTGTGGTCAAACAATCCGTCTCTATAACACAAAGTATGTGTAATGTGTTGATATCTTATTTGTTACGGCACAATACTATATAAGTATATATATTTATATGTAAGTCATACTTTTTTCAATCATAATTATCTAATATATTTGAACAGTGATAGTGTCACTGTGACTTGTGAGTCCACCCACGATAGTCCTCCAGGGTCCCACGACTCCCATTACCAAACACAATCCAAGCCTTAACCTAGGTTGCATGGAAACTCCGTACGAGTCACGTTTTCCGTTTCGGAAACGTTTCCGAAACGGAAACTTTCGTAAACTTGTTAGAAACTCATTTTTTCATGTTTTCTAAAATTTGCAATTTGGAAATTTGTTGGAAACTCATTTCCATTTTGGAAATTCGCGTTTCTAAAATTAACGAAAACTTAGTTTTTGTTTTTGAAAATATAATTAAATAATTACATAACA
>OVBJ01002790.1:0-15354 GCA_900406535.1 Noccaea bulbosa
AAAATCGAAACTAAGAGAAGAAGATAGATAAGACAAAAATGATAAAAAAAAATATTAAAAGAAAAAAAAAAGACGATAAGAAATGAGGAGAGAATTAGTGAAAAATATGATGAAGAAAGATAAGAAAAGAGATTCAGAAGATATGAAGATGATCAATAAAAAATTTGAGAAGATGAGAAGAAGAATTTTTTTAAAAATTATGAAGATGAATAAAAATGGTTATAGTTTTTGAAAGAAAATAAAAAAGATGAGTATGTTGTAAACGACGAAGAAAAAACGAATATGATCTTCAAAATTTATTATGTTTCTATAGATAATAAATTTGAAATACTCATTATAATTTTGTGCACTACGTTGAGAAGATAAGCATATTGAAAGTTTTGAAAGAAAAAATATATGAAATTTAGTTTTTTTTTTTTTTGTTTGACAACGTATGAAATTTAGTTAATGTGGTACATAAAATAGTCTTCTAAAATATTTGATTTGGTTTGAACATTTATATTATTTTTAGCAAAATCAGATAATTTGTTTTTATCATAATCTTCAATTATGAATAATTTAGTTTTTAGATGATAAACTTTATTTATAAAAATATCTCATACCCGCGCAAGGCGCGGCCGACCACCTAGTTATAGAGGAAATCCACTGTAACATTAATTTGAAGACCACTGCACTCTTCTTCTGCTGAACCAAAGTCTGTCCCATAGAAAGCATGGTAGCCTTGAATTCCCCTGCATCACCTTGAAATCCAAGGCAAACAAAAGGTGTCTACTGGGACGTACATCAAGGACTTGCTCCATCAGATTCTTGAGGAACTCTTCGCACTACCCACCATTGGAGGCGTAAGTTGTTATTCTTTTTTTTTCTTATATGAAAAAAGAGAGAATAAGAAAGAGAAAGGACTTCATTTAGTTGAAGCTCTCGCTGATGATCCTGATCAGGCTGCAGTTGAAGCTCTCGCTGAAGCTCCTGATCAGGCTCAAGAACAACTGCGCACACTTACATTTTTAGATCAGTCAACATTGGGTTTCAGTTTAATAGAAAGCTTATAAGAAAGCAGGATACTTGGCGGAAGAAGGCCAAGGAATAATAGAAGAGAGGTGCAATATGTTTGCTCTTGCTAAAATGTTTACTTAAACAATCATTCATCATCCATAATAATGGAGGATTGATTGGTTTTTGGTGTTTATTCAATATCAAGAAGTCTAGATGTAAAGATGTCAGCTTTTTTCGTCCTAACAACATAGAGAATCAATCAAAGGGCATAGTTGTTATTAGATGAGATGTGGCAGACAGATTCTGATGCAAAGAGAGAGACTTTAAGAAGAAGAAAAAATGAACCTGGAGAGACTGTTCAAAGAAGAGCTTGCAGATCCATCATCTGCAGATTTTTGAGACACAACAAGATCATGAACTTTTATTCAATATATCGGATTGGATCAGTATAATTTTATGCAAAATATTAAAGACTGTGAACTTTTCCGAGTTGAATTGTTTGAGATCATCGAAGATAAAAGAACACGAAAAGTGAAACTTGATCATCTTAGTAATATTGTATTAATTGAGTTTGACACAATTATTGATCGTGGATGCTTCTTTGTCATATACATATATAAGCTCGGTCAATTAGTTTGAAGCTTTTAAGTGAGGAAGTTGGAAGAAATTAATATGTACGTTTTTGAGTCTTCATTAATTATTTTAAAGTTAAAGAATGTGTTCTGTTCGTGTTCTTGATATGATCATTAATCCTTTTTGTTTTTTTTTTCAAAAACTTCAAGCAAGTTTACACTCCCAGTTAGTGTTCTCGATTCCAATTTTCATCATGTGGAGAAACTAAAATAAGGCGTGAAGAAAATATAATAATAAGAACAGAAAATCTTATGTATCAAAACGCTAGTTGTGGAGATTTTTTTATCTTCAACAACTTAGATACCAAACATTTTTATAGTAGACTAGACATTTTGGATTCTTAACAAAGCACTCCTTGGGGTCTTTCCAAAGCAATCTCCGAACAGAGATTTAGTATCGTCCACTTGTCTTCAATAGATCAGATACCAAATGTTTTAGCTAGACTCTAATCGAATAAGCTAAATAGCTTCAAGAAAATAAAGAACAACTTATCTTTATTGATTTAGAAACTCTCTCAAAACTAAATCTCTTGTCTTGAATCTTGTGGAACACCTCTCCATAGATCTTTTTTATATAGAACTTAGCTATTCCTAATTCTATATGGACCATGACAAGAAAAAGATTTTCTAATCTTCTGATATGTAACTTGGATTGATTCATAACAAAGCACTCAAATCGCGAGAGTTTCTGAATCAAACCGTAACAGCTAAACATTTCACCATGTAAAATCTCCTCCTATCAAATCTCACATCATCACACTGTTGCACCTTACCCCGAATTTCTCCTCCTTGGTGTCTTTCCAAAGCAATCTCCGCACACCATGTTTCCTCCCGGAGGTCACGGTCATATTTAGTAAAGAAGAGAGCCAATTTCCCACCGTAACTAACCGTCTTTGAAGACGATGAACCTTTATTCTTAGGCAACAATTCTTCCAAACCTTGCACCACACTCCAACGCCTCTCTTTTGGATCATATGCTCTTAACACGTTCTCGTGCATATAATCATGATAGTACAACACATTGTCAACAACGCACGCCTCCTCCCATCTCTTAGAATTCAGCATCTCGTCCAGTTCCCATTTATTTTCCTTTGGCCCATAAACAAAGCTCTTCTCATCATCTCTCATGTAAATCTTATCCTCCATCACCACCACAGCATCATTAGACGTCAATTCGCCTATATTCATGTCAGGCTTTGTAATCTCGGACTCCCACATTTGAGTTTCTGTATCCAACACCATTACTCTCTTCGGCTTCCTACTCCCACTCAAACAATCTTCGATTACGTAAATCTTCCCATCAACGGTTTCAGCGATATTCCTATCCATGAGCTTAGGCACGTTGGAGAGAGGCTGCATCGTGTGAGATTTACAGTCGATTTTATGATCGTTAAATCCACCTACCGCATATATCGTCGAATTCACCGCGACATAGCTTACAAGATTAGGTCTAAATTGGTTATGCATACGAGGAAGCGACCGTATAAAGACCAAGCGACTTTTGTTGACGTTCCGGCGGAGAATATACAAACGGCGATCACAGGTGTTGTGTTTATGGAGGATAACATAGAGACAGTGTTCCGTGCACCCTAACAAGGATCGTCTCTTGTATAGCTCAGACGACGCAACGAGAGCTCGGAAACTCTTGCAAACGAGGGAGATAGTAGGATAGTAGTATCTCGATACACGTGCTACGATATCAAGGATGACGTCATCTGGAAGTAACGTAATCATAGACGGCAGAAGCTTCGGAGATTGCTTCTTCCTCTTCTTCCGTGCCCTAAGTTTGGAAGACATCTAAATCTAATTGAGGTTAGGCTTAAAGAAGGAAAACACAGATCGTTTAATTCCTAATTATCTATCTATATATACCTCGTTGGTTTAAAATTTTGGCAGAGATGATTGAGTTTGTGAGCTCTATGACTAGGGTTTCTAACTAGCTAATTAGTTAATTCTCTGTGACTCTGTCTATCGACTAGGGTTCTCAAAAATATCAAAAGAAAAAATTGTTTATTGCACCTGATTTTATAGATTGTATTTTTTCCTCTTCTGAGTTTACATTACATATTTACAACTAAAAAAAAAAAAGGTAACAACCTATGTTAAAAAGGAAATTGCCGTAAAATTATAAATATACAACTGATCACTTGTGTCAATAATATCAGAGTAGAAGGTTTGACTTAGTAGCCAAGATATCAAAATTTGATAAGAACCGAGAGATAAATCTCATCTTATTGTTATCAGAATCAAAGAACCAAGTGTCCAGAGAAGTCAATCTCATCTTATTGTTGTCAAAAACTCAAAATCATAGATTAAGTTGCAGAGTGACAGTGACCGTATCATACAATACAAGTAATCTTGAAGAGGACAATGTCTCCGAAGCTAAATTAAAAAACTTCCTGCGGAGGGCTAAACCTTTTATATCTGAAGACTAGGTACTGCGCTAACAAATCTCTTTTGTTAATTACATAAAACTCGTGTTCTATGATACTTAATCGTCGGCTTTCCGTATAAGAGCTAACGATCCTAGTCTAGGTTTCGCAGAGCGGAGATTTTTCAAAAAGTAGGGCGGGTAAAGTCAGGAGCGGAAGTATAAATTCTTTTTATAAGGGACATTATTAAAGTTGTTTAAAAATGTAAGGATAGAATTGTAAAAAACAATAAAAAAGGCTTTCCCGGTGTGAAATCAATAGATTGGCAGATTTGGATAACAAAGAATCCACAAGTGTATATATCCTTCACAGAACCCAAACACACATTCCATTTTCTTCAGACATCATCTCTCTTTCTCTCTCTCTCGCCAGAAATGGGAGGAGTTTCTTTCCTCTCCACTGTTCCTTCCTTCACCAACATCAACAATCTCCAACATCTCACACTCTCTTCTTCTTCCCATCGCTCTGTGAGTTGATCAAGTTTCAACCATTTCACACATTCTTCTTATCATGTTTCACTTTTTTTTGATAAATAAATGGTGATGATCATCAGGGTCTCATTCGATGCTGCAAGATCGATCCGCAAGTTTCCGGCGATATTTTATCTTTCCACCGGCGGGATGTTCTCAAACTCGCCGGCACCGCCGTCGGAATGGTACCCACTAACCTTGAATTTTTACAGAATTCTTGCTCTGATATTAATCTGTGGTCGTCTCTTGTTGTCACATTTTGCTTAATGGATAAGATTAAGTTGAAGAGTGAGATCATATAATGTGTGATTGATGAGTTCTTGGCAGTGATGAATCTATCTTGTTAGGAATTAATAGGAAACGGCTTCGTTAACCATGTGGGTGATGCAAAAGCTGCTGATTTGAATCAGCGTAGACAGCGATCCGAGTTCCAATGTAAGTTTTCTGGAAACAGATTCATGTAAAACACAGTTTACTTTGACAGTAACGGTTTTCATTTTGATGATGCAGCGAAGATCAAGCTTACGCTTTCTAAAACCATTAAGAGTAAACCAGAGCTTGTACCTTCCATGCTCACTCTAGCACTCAATGATGCTATGACTTATGATAAGGTCAGGCTTCATAGTTCTCTCTTATAATCCATCTCTCTATTGTGGTTGCGCAATTCTTGACAAGATGGCATGGATTTTTCGCAGGCTTCGAAATCCGGGGGAGCCAATGGATCCATACGGTTCAGGTACTTGTTGCTCTTGGAATGTTAGGTTTGTATGCAAACAGAAACCTTAGGTTTGGTCTTATCTTTAATGTGTAGCTCTGAGATAAGCAGAGCAGAGAACGCAGGGCTTTCGGATGGTTTGGCTCTGGTAGAGGAAGCAAAGAAGGAGATTGACTCCTTCTCAAAAGGTGGACCTATTTCATATGCAGATCTCATTCAATTAGCAGGTGATGATGATGATGAATGTAGCATATACCTATTACCAAAGCTTGTTCAATGAACAGCATTGTTATTGTGAAACTGAAATCTCTTCGGGTTCGGTTCGGTTCGGTTATGTAGGTCAATCAGCGGTCAAGTCTACCTTTTTAGCATCGGCGATCCGGAAATGCGGTGGAAACGAAGAGAAAGGGAACTTACTCTACACGGCATATGGTTCGAGTGGTCAGGTACACAAATGCTATCTCACCTTTGTGTAGCACATTTTTTCAAATGGAAACTGACTTCTGTGAGTCTCTCTAGTGGGCTTTGTTTGATAGACAGTTCGGAAGGAGCGATGCAACAGAGCCTGATCCCGAAGGTAGGATCCCACTGTGGGGAAAAGCAACTGTGCAAGAGATGAAAGATAAGTTCGTTGCCATCGGTTTGGGACCTCGTCAGGTACATGATTTTTCCGGGTTTAAAGAATCGGTTATCGAATAAAACCAATGTCGCTACTAACCGGTGTTTCGGGGATTTGTAGCTCGCTGTAATGTCTGCATTCTTGGGTCCTGATCAAGCCGCGACAGAGCAGCTACTAGCTAGTGACCCGCAAGTAGCACCGTGGGTTCAGAAGTACCAACGAAGCCGTGAAACTGTATCTCAGACAGATTACGAGGTTTGGTTTGGTTTCTCCTCGATTTCTACTTTTTAAAAACTCGAAACTTACAGAAAACTAAACATGTTTACAGGTTGATCTGATAACTGCATTGACAAAACTAAGTGGTCTAGGACAGCAAATCAACTATGAGGCATACACATATCCTGTCGAGAGGATCAATCTAAGCAAGCTCAAGCTATGAGCATTGTACACACTATTTTATATGTATAACCTGAGCAAAACTTGAACACATTCTGCAATTGATTGCTTAAATAAGAAAAAATTACGCAAATGCAAAGCCATTGATAAGAACAAAGGTGAATTCAATACAAGCAGAGAAAACCCGAAAGGTGGAAGTCAAATCACAAGGAAAATAATAAGAATCCACGATTTAAGAAGGAGCAAACAAGGACAAGAATTAGACAGCCTTAGAAGCTTCGGGATAGGAAAAACGGAAAATCAGAAACCAACACAGAAAGAGAAACTTCTCCAATGAAAAAACATATTAATGGAGAAACAATAGTGTGAAGTCGCAAGACGACGACGACTTAGGATTGTTGCTGTTATTCAGCAGGCTTTGCCGCTGCTGGTGCTGCTTCTTTGATGACATCATCATCCTCCTGATTCAACATTTTGACAATCATAAAAGGAATCAGAAACTGAACCATTCAATTTCCAAATCCAGTCTTTGAGAATGGCTTAATTAGGTTATATATGAATTCAGAAATCAAGCAACGAAACCATATGAACAAATGGAAAGTGGAAGGAATCAAGAATGTAAGCTAAACCATATGATTCCAGAAATCAAAGCAGCAAAACAAGAAGGGGTCAAAGTATAATTCATACCTGCATATCGGAGGTCCAGAGAGTGAGGTTGTCACGAAGAAGCTGCATGATCAAAGTGCTGTCCTTGTATGATTCTTCACCAAGAGTATCCAATTCAGCAATGGCTTCGTCAAAAGCCTGTTGAATCCATTTACGAAACTCGTCAACAACACACGCACAAAACAATCAGCAGTATCATCATCAATGGAAGCGAAATGCGATGGTAGAAGCAAACCTGCTTAGCGAGATTGCAAGCACGATCCGGAGAATTGAGAATCTCATAGTAAAACACAGAGAAGTTCAACGCAAGACCAAGACGAATCGGGTGTGTTGGAGCCAATTCGGAATTAGCAATATCCTACGAATTTTTTTACAAAAACCCTAAGATCACCCAAAAATCATACGGAGTCAAATCAACCAGATCGGGGGAAAGAGATAAACCTGAGCAGCTTTGTAAGCAGTGAGGGTGTGTTCTGCGGCGTCTTTCCTCTCTTGGCTAGTTTTAAACTCAGCCAAGTATCGATGATAATCTCCTTTCATTTTCAGGTAGAAAACCTTGGAATCTCCGGAAGCGGCGGCGGGGATGAGCACGGTGTCGAGCAATTTGAGGATGCCGTCGCAGATGTCAGAGAGCTCGGTTTCGATTTTGCTTCGGTAGTCGCGGATCAGGGAGACGTGGTCGTCGTTGCCGCGGCTCTCTTCCTTCTGCTCGATCGAGGAGATGATCCTCCACGAGGCACGGCGAGCTCCGATCACGTTTTTGTAAGCAACGGAGAGGAGGTTACGCTCCTCGACGGTGAGTTCGTCTTTGTCGACGGCTTTCGCGACTTTCTCCATGAATTCGACCATCTCTTCGTAACGCTCGGCTTGCTCCGCGAGTTTCGCCATGTAGACGAACTCCTCCCTGGCCGACGAAGACGCTGCTACTGGTGGTGTCGCCATTGTTGTTTAGCTCGGGAAGATGAAAGATTTTCAGATCTGCGAGAGAAAACGAAAACGAGAGAGAGAGAGAGAGAGAGAGAGAGAGAGAGAGAGAGAGACTTTTTTTTTTTTTTTTTTTTTTTTTTTTTTTTTCGGCTCTGGGGTTTTTTTTTTTTTTTTTTTTGGTNGAGTTTTTTTTTTGTTTTTATTGCGACTTTATTTTTTAGGGGAATTTTGTTTTTTGTTTTTAGGGGAATAATGAAATGAGTGGGGAGCGACGATTGCGTTGTGAGATGAAAGGAGAGCCGTTGGATTGAATGTGAATAGGGAAAGGGCAAAAGCTGGCAGGGAACACGGATATTCGTGGATACACCCAATTAGAAAAGAAAAAAAAAAAAAAAAAAAAAGGCGCTGGCTTTTCAGATACTTTTTAGGTCAGTTTGAATTTTCAGAAACTTTCAAAGGGTATTCTTGGAAGTTCGTAGTTTAAATGGGTTTGGGCTTTAAAGTATGTTTACGTTTCAATTGGGCTCAATATATGCGTTGACTTGTCCTACTCCTAACCAATTCATATTGTTGGTTAAAAATTATTTCAAAAATATCTAAGAACAAAAAAAAAAAAAAAAAAAANAAAAAAAAAAAAAATGGAAGATTAGGTTTAAGATATTGATTTGATATTATTTTCTTTACACAAAAGTTTAGATGATTCAAAGAAGAACATTTTCTTGGTTTTGAATCTGGAAAATTTCGTCCGGACAACGAGTGATAGAAAATCAAAGTCTGAAAAGTGAAAACGTTAAGATTATGATTGCAAGATTTTTTGGATATATAATAATACATCAAAGAAATCAATTCATCATGGATATAAACGGATATATATCTTGGGTTCACAAACATTATTTCATTTTTTAGGTTTTAACAAAACTATCATCTATCTTCATTTCGCTCGCTCCTCAATTTTAGTTACCACACATTAATTAACTTCGAGGGAACAGTCTCATGCAGCTAACAGAGCAAATGTACGTATCTAAGGTTCCAAGCATCTTCAAGATAATAGGAGACATGCAACGCGACTTACACCTCCTGCAAAATGGACGACATATATAATCATTGAGTAACACCTCATATGATCTCTCGAAGACCTCTATCGTGCGTCCTGGCATGAGCCCTCCAAAATCTCCGAGCACACATTTTGTATGCAAACTAGCTTGGTGGTCTTTACACGTGTAAAACCATTTATTTGGATCGGTTCTCGTCTCACAAATGTCGCACCAGTAATCACCACTTGCCTCCTCGCCATAACATAGTGAGAGAGGATGATCATGAACTCTGTGGTTTACAACTTGTGGTAAAGTGGCGCACCTGAAGTCCAACAAAAATCCACAATCGTCTTCAATGCATCTTAGCACATGAAGTCCCCACATTTTGCAACCACTGCATAGTCCTCTTTCCTCTGGGGAAATGTAATATAAGGGATGATGAGGATGACTTGCGTGGAAAACTGGCTCAGAAATTGAACTGCAACGGACATCCAATTTCTTATCCCCATGTTGGTACACAAAACCATTGGACATTGTAAAACAAGCATCACACTGGAAGGAATTGGCCTGACTTGTGACTAAAGCAAGCCGCTCGTTATGTAGCACATGCCATTTCTTTTTAGGAAACTCGGCGCATTTTTGGTGTAGAGTGAAACCACAATCCATACAACCATAGAAAGGTTGGAGAGAGACCGGATGGCTGCAAGCATTGCAGCGCTTCTTTTCCTCGCATGGAAGACCATTGATGTTGAGTCTAAGGTGATGCTCTTTGTGGCTGAAATGTTGTATGGTGTTGTGATCTATTATCACATATGGCTCTATATCTTCTGCTTCTTCAGGAACTCCTTCGAGTTCTATCCCGTTCCAAACATCATTTCTAGTAGCACATTTCGAATGCACGACGTAGGCATGACACTTGTGACAAGAATAGCCTCCCCAAGTCCAATCCACCTTCTTGTGACAAACTCCACATACAGAATCCACAACACCAAGAACATAAGTGAGAGAGATGCGATGATCATGTCGATTGATGTTTATGACGTGTGGAAGGCCAAGACATTGTTGATGAATGATGAAATCGCATTGAACGCATATGTAAGGGCTTCGATCCCCACTCAGCCCACAAGCATTACATGTAAAAGAACCGAGTCTTGGGAGAAGGGTGAGTTGGTGATCATGAGACCTCAAATCCAAAAGAGATTTTGGTGGTGGGTTTAAAACACAATGCATATCCAGTGTGAAGTTACAAGAAGAACAATGATAAAACAGTTTATCAGCATTAACCTTTCTTCCGCAAAGACGACATTTCCCATCGGAATAGTTCGGTGGTCGACCTTTGAGGAGCTTAAGAGGGTGCAAGGAGTGGTAAGAGTGGTTTAACTCTAACGTGTGTTTCACCTCCGACGGTTTCCATATGCAATCCAAATGGAACGTTAAATCACATTCAAGACACTCGTAAGGATACCCATAACCATTAATCCCACATTTAGCATCACACTCAAACTCGAACCGCTCCTTGAGATGTGTGAGCTTGTGGTGATGCGTCTTGGAGACGTCAACAACGTCTGGTGGTGGGTACTTGGCACAATATAGATCTATATTGAAGTAACAAATCTCACAACGATAAGTTAGATTCACAATCAACCTTCCACATAAATAACATACACGGTTTTCACCACGAGGTTGAAAGTGAAGCCGGAGAGAGCGTCCGGAGTGAGATGGGTGCTCGATATATTCCGGCGACTCCCCGCAATTCTTGTGAACGAAGAAATCACATCTTTTGCAGTAGTAGCCATCAGTGACAGCTTCCAAGCGTCCACAACAGTCACCTTTTCGCAGATCATTCCAAGGCATCATTAGATGCTCGTGGATCAAAGGTATGCACACTCCCTTAGAGTTCATGGTGAATTGTTGATAAACAACGAACGTTGGGAAGAAGAAGAAATTTAGATCTCAAAGTTAGATCGTGTCTCTTTCTCACCACCCACTCCACTATGATTAATTCTTTGTTAATTTCAAATTGCCCTTATAAAGTAAAATTATATACGAATACTTTGGTATGAGATTTTTTTTGGGTGGTCATTCAATAACAATATAAATATATATAATGGTTGTTTAGGTAAACCACTAAATTATATGCACCTCTAATAGACAAAGATTCAAGAACAAGATCTCGTTATGGTCTGCTCGTTTTCTGTCTTTTGCATGCTGCCTACAACTTCTTCTCACGATAATCGTTAGTATTGCATACTTTTGGTGCTCTGCTTTTACGAGAGATGAATCATTTGTGCCGCATTCTTATGATATGGCCCAGATCGAAGATGTCTGTTATCCAAAGCTAGAAGTTGTCCTTTAGAAGTGTTATTTGAATATCAATCCTAACCAAAGACCTTTGTAACAAACTAGGTTAAAGGTAAATTCTTAGTTACTGATTGATCAATGAAGCTGTCAACTTCTGATCTGCATTAAAGTTTTATACAAGTAAATAAGAAAAAGAGAACTGTAAAGAGATGCAAATAAAAGTAGACAGTGACATCATTTCTATTAAATGAGTGAAAGACACAAAACTACACCAAATAAAAGCTTTTATTATGTGAAGGGACCCCATTTCATTTGAATTTCTCCCTCAATACCTTTGTCCTTTTACTTCTTCACTTCTTTTGTTTCCTATACATCAATCGACTTGACATCTCCAATTCTATACATACACCCACAACACATATACTATATGGTATATAAACATCACTAAGTAAAGAAAAAACATTAAAGCAATGAACCGGCCCGGTTTAGATTAGAAAGAAACACAAAGAAGCCACACAAGTTTCAAGCAACCCATACATAGATCCAAGACACATAAGAGGAGGCTTAAAACCATTCCTAGAAAGAAGACTTTTAGGTAGATGGTTTCAAACATAAAAACAAGACCTGGTTTCATGGAGATGGCGGCCATAGATGCGGTTCCATGTCTATATTCAAGCTTTCCGCATAAAAGTTATCATCCCAACCATGCTCAAACTCATCTTCATAAAACTCTCCCATCTCACCATCTTCAAGAAACTCCCAGGCCAAGTAATCAGACCCATCTGAGAAATAATCCGAGCAGCAATCCTCCCAGTCGTTGATCATATCGTAGAACCCGATCACGCGAGGACCCAACACTTTCATATCCGGAAACTTCTCCTTGAAGAACTTGTTATCGAGCTGCACGTCCCAGCAGCCTCTTAGTTCCAAGAACTCGAGAAAAACGCAGCAAGACAAGATCTTTAGCACTCCTTCCGTGCTGACTCGGTGGTACGCGATTTCTAACCGCTTCAGCTTCGGCATTGTGCCGGCGATCGCGTAAGCTTCGTCGTCGTGCGAGACCACACTCGCTACGTCCAGCGGATGCATGTTTCTGCAGAACTCTATCAGGGATTTACAGTGTTTGCCTATGGCTTGTATCGCCTCTGGACCGACTTTGCAGCAGTAGCTCAAGTCCAAGAAAGTGAGAGACGAAAGCTTTTCAGCTACGTTTACCACACCTGAATTGCTTAGACCACTTCTCGGCACCTTCAAGGTCTTAAGCGAACCAGCACTTACAGAGAAACAAGGAAACATGGAAAAGTGCAAGTCAGAGAATGTATAGATACAAAAGCAATGAACTTTTGGCATCATCTTGCTTCAAATCTCATCCAAAATTCTAACTAAGATTACGCCTATAACTACTTCAATCTCCACTACATACACTAGTAAAAGGTTACAGCTTTAAGAATGAGCTTCTTCGCAATTTGATAAAAGGCGAAAGCTTGGGAAATTTGTAACTCACTGTTGAGCAATGAAGGAGAAGATGGAGTCATTCTGAAGACCGGTGACGGAGAGTTTCCGCAAAGAACCAGAGCTCCTCTGTATCAACATCTGAAGCATTCGATCGAGATGATCGGACTGGTGGCAACGGTTACTCCAAAGCTCAATGTCTATCTCTTGCCAGCAATAAGGTCCAGTGACAGCTCTGTTCCATGCTTTGCAAACCCTAGGCACCACTGTTAAGACTTCTTGAAGAGGCAAGTAGCTAAAGATCAAGCCAAGAGCGTCTGGGATTAACTCATCCCAATTTGGAAACTTGCAATCTTCTTCCATCTACAGATTCTTCTGTGTTTTATCAACAAAAAAATGATCACAAATCTTCAAAATCAATAGAAAGGCTGTAACTTTTGTCAAGAAGCAGTCACAAAATCTCATCTTTGTATCGAGATCCAAGCAGAGATGAGACACAAATGAAGAAAACTCAAAAGATCTAGCAAACCCCAGATGAGCAAAGAAACTAAACAAATCCACAAAACGACAACCAGATGATATATGCATGGATACAATCACTACTTACTCAGCAGCTTTCCACAGCAGAAAAGATCAGAAAACAGAGATCTGAAAGAAAGAAAAAAATAGTTTAAGAGCTCAAGAACCAGTGAATTTGAAGGAGAAGCAGAGAAGTTACTAGAATTGGAAAGACAACTAGTAAAAGAAAACAAAAGGAAGACACTTTCTCTCACCCAAAAACAAGTGGATTGATACTCAAGCTTAGAAGAAAAACAAGACAATTGAAGAAAAAAAAATGAAACAGCTTTATTCACCAGAAGTTCTCTGTATACCTCCCAAATTTTCTTCTCCCGGTTTGGATTAGAGTGAATAAGTTCACCGTTTCTCCGCCACAAAAAGCTTGGGTAAGAGAGAGAGGTTAGAGAAAGAGGAGAGAGAGAGAAAGAGAGAGATCTGATTCACCTAACGAAAGAGAGAATCAACAATTTACAACCAAACAACAAGAACAAAGCAACAACAGTAAAAACCCAGCGAGTAAATTGTATGACAACAACAACAAAAGGGTCCCTCAAGAAGAAATCAATTATTTAAAACAGAGGAGGAGGAAAAAAAAAAAAGTATAAATTGTCAATTTAGCAACATTTAAATGGAAGAACAGAATAAACCAGAAGCAGATTCTTTTTACTTTTCTTTTAATACCTTTAATTCCTCAATAAGCAAGAAAAAAGAGAATCCCTTTTTACACGATTCCGTACTACATAACCCGATCTCTGATCAGAGAATCTACAAAAAAAACTTTTCTGTAATTCTCCAAACCAAAAAGAAAAAAAAAAAACCCTTTTTTCTTACATCTCTCGGGAAAACGCAAGAGAGATATTAATTAGATTAAAAAGTCTTGATTTTTTTATCGATATTGATGGATATAGGTGCCGTGGAAATTGGATACATATAACTGTTACCATGTGTGTCTGTGTGTGTGTGTGTGTGGCACTTTGACATAATTGCAGAGAATAGAGAGTTATTATTACTTCTGAGTGAAACATACCGACACGTGACGGTTAAAGTACCGGAGGATTGCATACACGTGTCTGGAGATGCTGTGGGGTCTCTGCCGACGTTGACTTGTTGACTATTTTTACGAGTTCAGGCTTCAACGATCTATCTAGCTAAGCTAAAGATGAGTCCAAAGTGTAAAAGCGTGATGAATACTACAAGAATTAACGCCCATAGCGAATACAAATGTCCCCCATTCACGAATCAGAATGGTACGGTCATTTTTAAGATTTTTTTGGTAGGTCTTGTGTTTTACTATTCATTATTTACACCATGGTTCCTAATTGTTGTACAAAATGTGATTGACACCTTTACTTTAATATATTTGTTTGAATTGATTGGTTTTTAACATTTTCTTAAATCTTTTTTCTTGTGTTTTTGCATTTTAGTTTTTCCATTTTAACATGTTAGAGTTCTGCATTGTGATTGTGTATTTTGGATTTTGGATTTTGGTCAAGTTTAAGTTTTTTCATTAGCTGCTTGGAGACTTGGAGTACCTTGGAACATGTCTTGCCAAGAAAAATACATTGAGAGAGGCGAAAACAAGGAAAGAATATATATATACACCATCATATACCACATGAAGCTTCTGTCAAAACGAAGGAAGAAGAAACCGTGATCGACTGAACTGAGCTTATGAAGGACAAATGTTGAAGAGGAGTAATGTGAAACATAAGTTTAAAGGTGAGTTTCAGAGAAAGGTAACAACGCTGGTGTCGTCTGGGCTACATTTTTCACCGCTAGCAATGTAGCCGAGAAAAAAATCCACCAATAAATTATATGTGTTTGTGGATTAGTCTTTGGATCTCCACGCGGTTATTAAAAAAAATAAAAAAATATAAATATGAGCTCTTTAAACAAGAACAGTGAGTAAATCATCTATGTCCAATCATACAAATTAAGACCTATTCTTCTTCTTTCTTTTTGTTGGACTTTTTGTTTTGCCAACAAATATCATATCTCTATATTTTATGTTTATTTCAAGGGAAAATTGGCAATTTACCCAAAAAAAAGTTCTTTCTGTCCCTTTACCCCTTTTTTGATTTTTGCTATTTTGTGCCAACATTACTCTTCATTATAGTTAATAACTCATACAAACTTCTTTTGAAAGTGAACAAAAT
>OVBJ01002791.1:0-15353 GCA_900406535.1 Noccaea bulbosa
CGTACTTAGATGCAATCGCATAATGATTCCAATTTCCCCCTCATTTTTTTCGCTTTCTCAGAGTAAACAGAACACAAGCAAGCAACACATGACTACATGAGATTGAAAAGACAGTTAGAGAAAGAGAGAAAAGGGGAATTACTTGAACTTCTGAAAAATATAAACAGCAGGATCCGGTTTGAGTATCACAACACGTAATCTCTCAAAAAGCATTGAAGCTACGATCTTATCGGCTGCTTTAACCAAAAAAAAAAAAAAAAAATTATCAGCTATAGTGCAAAACCCTCACCTGCTCTTCCGTGAGCTTACCACTTAATTTCTCTCTACTCCTCACAATCGATCTCCTCACATCTTCATCTTTTTCATATTCCCCAACAAATACAACCCTAGCAATAATCCTAATCATCTTTCTTACCACGAAAGCTTCACTACTGAAGTCTTTTCATTCAACCAAAAAACTGTTTATGCCCTGGAAGCCTTCACATATCTTCTTCATATCGCCAAAAACGAAAAATATGAATTACATATTAAGTCTCACGGTGAGTCTTAAAATGCATCTGATGCATCATTAATTATATTGTGCCACTTGTTCTTCATAATGGATATCTTTTATACTACCTTTGGTTGATGCAGCAATTTACCTCATACGTAGTATACGTCGTATATATAAGACTCTTCGATACAGTCAACGCATGTTCGATAATCAAGAAAATGCATCTGAAACATCGCTGTCCTTGATAAAACGTGAAAGGAAGAAAACATGAAGATATTGATGGCCGTCCTTGAACTAATGGAAGCTATGGTTTATATATAGAATTGTATATATAGAGTTTAAGAAAGTTCTCAAAGCTAGGGTTTTGTATAGATTTTCTTTACGATGTTTTAGAGTTTCGAAATAATATAAAAAAAAAATGATTTCGATCTTAAAATCAAAACGATTAAATTTAGATGAGATTTTCATTAAAGGTCTATCTTATAGGATGTTTTAATTAATAGTTTAAAAGAATATGTTGGAATAATATAATGAAAAGGTTATTTTTATCAATTTCAGAATATTTTATTAAAAATAATATAATGAGAAGTTTACTATTTTATTTTCGGAAAAGATTATTAATAAAAATTGATTTTAAATAGAGATTTAATCAAGATTTTCATTAAGGGTATCACAGTAATTCTGCGGCTGAGAACGAACATAGTGCCTTGAAACGAAATTCTGCTTTCGCAAATAATAGTATGATCTCATACTCGAACATAAATGATAGTTAAGAAATAAAAATGTGAATTGCACACAGTTAATTTAGCATTTTCCCGTAATTTTAGGCCATGTTTGTTAAAAAAGTTGTTCTAGTCTAAGTTACAAAAAACCACGTATCCAAACAACCTCTAATAATCTCCACCATCTTTCCCCGCCATGGATAACACAGAGCCAGAGCTTCGTCTCCTTAACGAAGGAATCCACTAAAAAAAGCTTAAATCCTTTTATTCAAAATTTCTTCTTGTTATTCATATCTCTGTGAGTACTCAACTGAGCGTGTTTTTGTCTTAGAAATGGCGATGAATTCAAGTCGCCATTTCTGCCCAACAGCTGTAAATTCGCTGGGAAGCTCCATGGAACCATGTTCCTTTCGATTCTTAAGGTACAGTTCGTCGATTTCACTCAGACCCCAAGCACCAGACGACGAAACTTCATACAGGAGATTCGGTTTCTCTCCTATGAAAAGGGTTAAACGATTGTCCTGCGACGGTAGCGGGAGCAGTAGGAATGAGAATTGGAACAGAACCGAGAAGCAGAATCAATTTAGACCTGCAAAACTAGTGTTGAAACATCGGAAAGGAGAGAGATTTTCGGATTTAGGGCTCACGAGGGGTGAGAAGAGGAGTGGAATTAGCGATGGTGATGAGAGTGGGAGTGGTAGTACAATGGAGAGGATTGTGGAGAGATTGAAAAAGTTTGGATTTGTTGACGATGATGAGTTTCAGGATAAGGAGAGTGAACAAGAGAAGAGGAGGATTGAGAAAGGGTCGGTGGAGGATGTGTTTGATGTGGAAGAAGAGAATGTGGAGAAGAAGACGAGAGGTGGATTCTCGGAGGAACCACCATTTGGTGACTATGGAGGCAGTGGAGAAGCTAAGTTTCCTTGGGAGAAAGTGAGCTCTAAGGAGAAGAAGGAGCTGGTAGATGGAGTGTGGACAGCTAAGAAGGAGAGTAGATACTCGTTAGCGGAGATGACTCTTCCGGAAGCGGAGCTGAATCGGTTGAGGAACCTGATGTTTAGAACGAAGAGCAAGATGAGAGTTAAAGGTGCAGGTGTTACTCAGGCTGTGGTAGATGCAATCCAGGAGAAGTGGAAGAGCTCAGAGATTGTGAGACTCAAGATTGAAGGTGCAAATGCGCTCAACATGAGACGGATGCATGAGATTTTGGAGGTATTTACTTCTTCTGAGCCCCTGAATCAGTGTACTTCATAATTCAAGAACTGAAATTTGTGTTGACAAAGGCTTGATCTTTTGGAGTTTTGAAATGGTAAGTTTTGTTTCTAATGTCCTTTCTTCTTCATTGTGGCAGAGAAAAACTGGTGGTTTGGTTATTTGGAGGTCAGGGACGTCCATCTCCTTGTACAAATACAAGAGTGATGGCAACAGGGATGCATCAGTGAACGAGAACAAGAAAATATACAGAAGAGCAGAGACATCGCCGGCTTCTTTACCTGCAAGTACAAGTACGGTTGATTATAGTGTTGAAGAAGTTGATCATCCTCAGCTAGAGAAGGAGGTAACTACTGTGGGAAATAAAGACAGGGCATTTCAACAAGAAGTTGAATATGAAGATGAAATCAATGAACTGTTAGAGGGTCTTGGTCCTCGGTATACGGACTGGCAGGGAGGTTATCCGTTACCTGTTGATGCCGATTTGCTTCCAGGGATCGTTCCTGGTTACGAACCTCCTTTCAGGAAACTTCCTTATGGAGTGAGATCAAATCTGGGGCAAAAGGAGGCAACGTCCTTAAGGAGACTTGCCACAGTTCTTCCTCCACACTTTGCTTTAGGTATTAGATTTTCTTTTGTGGCTTTTTGTAGTCCCTGGCGATAAGGTCTTTGAAGAGTGAGATTTTCTTGTTGATCTACAGGTCGAAGTAGACAGCTGCAAGGGTTGGCAACAGCGATGGTTACGTTATGGCAAAAGAGTTCGATTGCTAAGGTTGCTCTTAAACGTGGTGTACAATTGACTACCAGTGAGAGAATGGCTGAGGACATCAAGGTAATTGTGTTTATAATGTAGATATCAATAGAAGGTGTCTAAATTTGATGCTGAATGTTGGATATAATGATCTTGGTAAGTGACTGCAGAGATTGACGGGAGGTATGCTGCTCTCTAGGAACAAGGACTTCTTGGTTTTCTACAGAGGGAAGAGCTTTTTGACACCAGAAGTAGCTGAAGCATTGGTGGAAAAGGAGAGACTTGTAAGGACTTTTCAAGACGAAGAGGAACAGGCACGTCTAAGAGCTTCATCGGCTCTGCTTGCCCCAAGTATTAAACCTAATCAAAACCTTGTTGCTACTGGTACTCTTGGAGAAACTCTTGATGCAACTAGTAAGTGGGGAAAGGATCTGGATGACGAAGATCATGTGGAGGAAGTGAAACAAGAGGCTGAGAGACTGAGGTCTGCAAATCTTGTCAGGAAGCTGGAAAAGAAACTTGCTTTTGTGAGTTCTTGACTTAACCCTTTACTTCCTACTTGTCAAGTAATATATTACATTTTGTGTTGAAATATTGATCCTTGAATTAATCGCTCTATTACTTTTCAATAAACCCTTCTAGGCTGAGAAAAAGCTGCTGAAAGCTGAACGGGCTTTGGCTAAGGTGGAGGAATCTCTGAAGCCATCAGAGCAGAGAACAGACGTGGAAGGCATAACCGAGGAAGAGAGATTTATGTTCCAAAAGCTCGGATTGAAGATGAAAGCATTCTTACTTCTTGGTAAACTATCTTTTACCAATGTGTAGGCAGATGTAGTCAAGTATGTTTTGACGTATGTGTTCTCTGGGATGTGTTACTCATCTGAGAAACTTGAATTGATTGCTTCAGGTCGAAGAGGAGTGTTTGATGGTACTGTAGAGAATATGCACTTGCACTGGAAATACAGGGAGCTAATCAAGATTCTTGTGAAGGCTAAAAGTTATGAGGGTGCGAAGAGTGTAGCAATGGCCCTTGAAGCCGAGAGTGGAGGTATCTTGGTTTCTGTTGACAAGATTTCCAAAGGCTATGCCATTATCGTGTATAGAGGAAAAGACTACCAGCGTCCTTCCGAGATGAGGCCTAAAAACCTCTTGACAAAGCGGAAAGCTTTGGCTCGTTCTCTTGAGCTCCAAAGACGCCAGGTTTGTTGATCTAAAAATCTGCAAACTTATCATTTATCTCTACGTGTATCATTGGAATCTTATCAAGTGATTAACCATAACGGCTGACGTTTAGTTTCCTTCCTTACTTGGGGTACTTTGTGTTCAACAGGCTCTTATAAAACACATTGCGGCGATACAGATAAGATCAGAGCAGCTGAGAGCTGAAATCGTATGGATCTGTTTACCTGTATCTTTTGCTCACCCAAGAAAGAATATGTTTCTTGTTCTCTAATGTTAACTGACCCGAGAGCCTGAATCCATATCTGTCAGGAACAAGTGGAACTTGTAAAAGACAAGGGAGACGAAGTGTTATACAACAAGCTTGACATGGCTTATTCTCCCAGCGACGAGGAGACAGAAGAAACAGATGTATGGTTATGTGTTTTGCTCTATAATCACTTTACTGTCTTGAAATTTTCACCATCATGATTTTTGTGTTTTGAGTTCTCACATTCTGTGGCGCGCTCTTCGGTTGTTGTAGGGAGACGGAGATGACATTTATTTAGATACCTACGAAGATGGTGAGATTCAGGCCAAGAGTTTACTATCTGATGTTGAATTTGATTCAGATGATGAAGACTGGGATTCAGATGAATCAGACACTGAGTTTGGCGATGACTCTGCATCCTCCACAACACCAGAAGCAACCTCTGTAGATCCGGAGAACGAGGAACTCCATCTGCAATCGTAAGAGGTAATAAAGCTTGTGTGCACCTTGCAGTGAATTGATGCAGGAGATAAGTTTTGATATCTTGCTCTCTGTTGATCAAATGCAATGAGAGATGATATACTAAACCGTGTCACGTGCAAAGATGTTAAGCTTTTAGAAGCTATGTAAATTCATATAACTTGTAAAATACATATCTCAACTCTCCTGTGTAACAAGATAGGATTCGAACAATTTTACTACTCTCTACATGGTTCACCATCAAAACCACAAGCCCTTCTCAATCGGAGTTGCAAGAAGAATACAATTTCCCTTAGTAATATGTATATGTTTTCTCTTTTTCTGTCAAGGGACGATTGATAGTAACAATAAGAATAAGACAAGGTTTATCACCGGCGAGCAAGTCTCTGGCCAGCTCCAGCCAGTAAAGCCTTACCAATAACACCAGTGTGAAGGCCACAAGCCAATGCAACACCTCCTACAACAACCCATTTCCAGTCCATTCTCAACTGGTCCCGTTGTCTCCTTGCATAGCCCATTGCTCTGCTTCTGTCTTCATCTCCTGTGGATGTTTCTAAAGAATCCATGTTTAGCTGTGTGGTGATCCTCGCCATCTGAGCTATCCGGGATAGACTCGCATCCGTTTTTCTGGCGGTTTGGTAGGCTCGTAAACCGGAGTTTAGCTTCTTGACAGCTCCCCACATGCCGTGACGAACACCTAACTTTGCTACATCTTTTGGGATTCCCATGTCTTCATAGTGGACTAGGGATACTTCACAAGCCGATGGCTGTCCGTCTCCTTTTCGAGATTCAACTGCATTCGTTTTGGGATTTGCTTAACATTCAAAATCACAGGCCAACTAAAAGAACAATCAAAGAGTTGCATTTTTAAAAAGCTTACCTGCTCTGATAATCCAACTTGAGAAATAAAGCTCAACACGCCTCGGCTTATCACGCTTTGGTAGAGCTGGATAAGGAACTCCCTTTAAAATTCAACAAACATTACATTAATATCCATAAAATGAATCTCCTACAGATGTGTAAATCACTAATCAGCACATTCAATGCAATATGAATGGGGAGATAAGCGCCTTAGTTCTAAGTTCTTGGCCTTACCTTTGTCACACAGTAATACTTGTTTCCAGACTCCCATATTCTCCGACCAATGATATACTCTCGGTCACTACAGAAAAAAGGAAACTGCAGGCAAAAGAAATCAGTAAATGGCAACAGCTTTTTATGTGGTTTTATTAAGAAGACCAAAAGTATAAGAAGTCTCAAGACCTTTTTTCTCCACTGAACAATCATTGTTCCTGTCTGAGTGTCTTCATCCAGGGTTTTGAAGTTGGCAAGCATAAAATCCCATTTAGGTCGAAACTCATCGTCCCAGAAGAAATCCCTAACAATATCTGGACTCGCATCTTCAAACACAGTTCGACTGCGATAAACAACAGGACCTGTCTGACAAACAACACAACCTTTCAGGCTAAAAAAAAAAACACTACTCCCTCCGTTCCTTTTTAATGAATGTTTTGGCAAAATGTATCTGCAATTTTTTAGATGTATCTGGATATAAAACACATCCAGATACATTTTGACAAAACATTCATTAATAAAAAACAGAGGGAGTATTTGATACAATATTTTTCATCTAGTGTTTCTATATAGCAAAACTCAGTTTCTAGAGTTAAAATGTAGATTACCTGAGGCTCATGGCGCCAAGCTTGGTAGCTCATATTTGGAGTCGTCTTGTCCATCATTGATTGCCACTCCATAGCCGCATTTCCGACCTCAAGCAGCTGTAACAGATGCTCTAGATCATTCTCTGTCACAATTTCCTCCTCTCTCCCCGTTGTGTTGTTATCTCCAGAACTACAAATCCATAAGCCAATTTAACCATAATCAGTTAACCCAAAATCATTCCCTTTTGACAATGTCATTAGTATCCGTAAGATGGATAAGCATACAATATACCTTAACAGGCTAAAACTGAAGTAAACGTTCCGTTTTTGAACACATAACTATATTCCTATCATTCAAAAAGAACTAAACTAAACTCTAATCAAAATTGAAAATCGTAACACTCGTCCGAATGAAAAAAAAAAAAAACACAGAACAGAGACTCTGCAGATTGCAGAGAAGAAGAGAGAGAGAGAAAACATATTTTGGCTGTTCTGTAATAAACTGACCTGGAGGCTACCAATCCTGTTTCATCACTTTGAAGACTCTCTTCTACAAGCTCAGGCGTCTGCGAAGAAGCTGAACCAGCCGCCGATTTGTCGAGCCTTGACCAGATGGTGCGGCAAACGGAGAAGGCGGAGAGAGCGGTGAAAGCAAGCCAAAGCCGTCGAGCGCCGAATCCAGGCGGCGCAGTCCATAGAAACCGAAGCTTAGAGCGGAACCCTAGATAGATCAACCCGGTCCACCTCGGACGCCAAGACCATCCGATCAATAGACCGATCATCACGGCGAGCCAAATCGGGACTGCGCAGAGTAAAATGTCGACGAATGTCTCTGTAAAAGAGGGTTTCTTCAGCAAATTCATTAGATCAGAATACGTCTCATCCATGGCGGGCCTAGCTAATTGGTTCCACGGATTTGAAAAAGTGAAAACTTCCTCCGATTTGAGAAAAATGTCAGATTCCTGAAGGGAAATTGGATTCTTCTGAGGTTGCCGGAGATTTGAACGGCATGGACCGATATTTTGGATTCAGGAGAATCGAAGACGAAGAAGAAGAGCAATTTCCTTATGTTAAATTATTTATTTATTAAGTTTGGTGATTTAATGGAAAAAACAAAATCTGATATTTGCTCTGTCGAGATTACGTTGGCGGGTTTACAGAATGATAAGAAACAGCTCAGTGAGATGACGTGGCTTTCTCGTTGACCGACAAACGCATAACCACACGCGTCAAATCATAGCGCGTCGCGTTCACTGCAGAAAGGAATATCCCGGAATCTCAATTATCGTTTATTTCTTTCAGCCCGCCTTTCAGGGCCATTTAGAAACGCTAATATTATTGGAGTTTGTAATATTTTAACTTTGTGGCAGAGTAAATTTCTGAGAATGAAAACGAATATCCCCTAGCTAATAGAAGAAGTAATAAAGTGAGAAAGTGAGGTACACGCGAGGGTAAGGGAGCGTGGGTGTTGAGGGCAACTTAGAGAAATTGTGGATAAGGGAGAGATATGTTTCCGGAAAGTATCACGCACGTGTGTTGTTAAGTTGGAGTTTTATTGGGCAGGTGGTTCGGCCAATAAAAATGTTTCTATCATCAGACGGTAAAAGCCCTTTTAGGCCCATTTAGGCTGTGTCGATGTATTTAGGCCCATCAGCTACGACATTTCGCTTCACATGCCATAAATAAATAACATAAAAGAAGCTTCTAGGGCTTCTAGATTTTTTTTGGAACATGCAACTACAAGCTTTTCTCAATCCAGCATAAGCTGACATGAGCTTGAAGCTCTAGGCAGAGAAACCAACTCTTTGTGTTCCTGAGATCGCTTTTTCAGGAATTGAACTTGGTCCGTTCCAGTGACCTTCAATGGACTCGGCCCCGTGTTCTTTGCACTAACATCATACACATAGTTGCGTGTTAGGCCTTAAAAAAAAAAAAAAAACTGAAGCCATGAGGTTTGGTTAAATGTATACCGAGCAGAGCTTGAGAAGTTGTAGTTTAGGAGAACTTTCCAACATCCAAGTAAGCAGATCCCACCACCCCACATAACCTCCACATAGCTCCAAATGAAGAAGATGATAAAATCCCATGCGGTGCTGAAGCTGCATATAGAAAACATAAGCACAAGAGTACAAAATGTAATAAAACACGAATTCTTTTTTTAACTTACCATTGGCGCTGCTGAACAAAGGAGAGGCGCTTGACTGATGTAAGAGATTCCAGCAGTTTCCCGGGGATCTCGGTAAACAACACTAACATTTGCCTCAACCACCTCAGGCATATTCCCAGACAAACACAAGTCACCATACAAATCAACAAAGCTCAAGCACTTCAAAGATGGGGCATTGATCACAACCCTATTGTCAAATTCTTGGCCGTCGCCCGAATTACATGTATCAAGTATATATAATCTTTGTAAATTAGGCATTTCGACAGAGAAGGATGGTAAACCGGAAGTGTCAGTTTTGTCCAACACCAACTCCTCAAGAACAGGACAGCCTGATAAAAGCGTACGGTAAGATTCTTCGGTTCCGGACCCGTACTCTACGTACTCAATGTGTAATGATTTCAGGGATGGAAAGAAAACATCGGTAGGGACATCAAGAACATCCACGTAACTGAGTTTCAAGACCTCGAGCTTCTCATAAGTGTAAAGACTCTTTGGTAATATGATTGAGCTACCAACTTCCTCTGAACAGTGGCCAATGTCAAGCTCAGGCACATGGCGAACCATTCCAATTCTGATCCATGTGACCAAATCCTCGGTGCTGCAACAAGGACCAACACCGAACTCCAACTTTTCTAGAACCGGAGCTCTATTCAATACCAATGATCTGTCCACATACTTGACAAATTTCTCATATTCGGACCGCTGGATTTCTGAATCCGAACCATAATCATAATCATCATTAAAATGAAGTTTTGGAAGCATCGTCCAAAAAAACCTCCATCGTTTCGACAAGAGCATCGTGGCGGCTACATTTTTGGTAGGAAGTGATGAAACAATCTTCAAAAGCAAATCATCCGACAGATTACTGATCATATCCATATCAAAGCCCCTCCTAATTAAAAACAACCCCTCCTTTCAAACTAGAAGACCTTTCAGATTCAAGAGACAATGCTTGTGGTTACTCCGAAATTAACAAGAGATACATATTTATGAAATCCAAGGTTCCGGCTTCCTAAATCTCAAAGGAATTTCACAACCAAATACTCATCCAATCTAGCGAAACCCTAACAAACTCGAACGAGGAGAAGAGAACAAAACCCAAAACCTTAAACCATGGTGCAGAATCGGAAAGACATTTACTTTGCTGCCATGGAGATTGCTTCTGTTTCTCTATTCTTTGAAGTTGAACCAACACTGAAAGGAAACGCTGAACAAAAGGATTTGGAAGCTTGAAGAGAGTGAGAGTGAGATTTTTTTTTTTTTTTTTTTTTTTTTTTTTGAGAGACTGTTTAGCTTCTTCGGCATCTACATGAAGCAATCAAGCAAACAAAACTAGGAAATTGGGCTCAACGTATATAGCCCAAATTTAATATGTAAGGCCCAAATGAAATATGTGGAACTATTTTAAGGATTCATATATGGTGTACGTAAACGTTTTGTCTCTTTAAAATGCATAATATGCGAAATTATATACTTTAACTTATATAATTATAAGATGTGATTAAAAGCGTTGCCATATGGGTAAAGTGAATTGAGAAACTAAATATTAGGTAAAGTGAATTTGATAAGTAGTACAATTATCCTTTAACTCGAATTTGAAATTTATATCACCTATACAATTGTGAAAACACATAATTATACTTTAACTCGAATTTGAAATTTTTATCACCTTAGCAATTGTGATAACAGTAGGCACATCACTTTTAATTTAACTGTATAATATTTATTTTTAATATGGTAAGACAATAAATATACAAATAATAGATATATTAGTGTGTAATCTATTCAATTAACTCATTAACAATAATATATATATTAATTTTTAAATTATATTATCATAGTTATAACATAAAAAAATTGACACAACAAAAGTATTGTAACCACGTCGCGTCCATCCAACTTTATATAATACTAGATTAGGTCCCGCGTATACGCAAATTTATTTTAAGATTTTTAAAATAAATTATGAAAAAATCAAATCAAATCACTTTTTAAAAGTAAGTAAAATAATATTAAAAACCCGATAATAAATCTCTAAACAAATAAATTTGGTAATCTTTTAAATTTTATTTATAACTGACAATTTTTTTGAATTATGAAAAATGAATTAATTTTTTTTGATAATAAATCTCTAAACAAATAAATTTGGTAATCTTTTAAATTTTATTTATAATTGACAATTTTTTTGAATTATGAAAAATGAATTAAATTTTTTTGTTTGTATTTTTTTATCCAATATAGCAAGACTTACATGTGTTTAAATCAGATCGATAAATTAATTCGTGAAACTTTGATTATTCCATTTAAAAGATTCTAATTGATGATATCATTTTAAATATTGTAATGCCTAACAAAATATGAACATTAAACTATTCAAAATTAGAATATCGGTCCATTATATAATTTTTTTTTTTTGTCAGTTTTCTATTTATATTGTTTATTTTTCAATTTTATTTTTGCCTCTGACCATTATAAATTTTTCTTCCCATTATTAGTTAGTTGTTTTACAATTATTTTGTTAATTTTTCTATTTCTGTTATTACATATTTACAATTTTTTGTGTTGACATATGTCATCACTTGATCAAATCTTAGATACTTGTTGCAGTAATAAATTCGATTTCAATTCAACTGATCTAGAGTTAAATATTCTTCATTGATATTTTGAACTTTCAGATACATGATTTTTTATTTTTTAATAAGATATAAAGATTAAATAAAAAATAAAAGCAGACAATTAAATCATGAAGGCTATAACTTAATATATATAAACAAATTTCTTTTTCGTAATGGAAATATGTTTTTTTTCCATTTCTTAATATATGTAAACTTTTTTTAAAAATATTTGTTTCATTTTTATTTTTATTTTTTCCTTTTCGTAATAGGAATATGTTTTCTTTCCTTTTCGTAGTGGAAGTATATTGTTTATTTTCTGTTTTACTGATTTTTCGTTGGTTTTATATATATATTATTTTTTATTTTTCTTATTTCATGACATATGTCACGATCTTAATACTTTTAGAATTATTTTAAATATATGTCGCGATCCTATAAGTTATAAAAATCATATGTGTCGCAACCACGTTGCACGCATGATAATAAGATATTCACTAATACAATCCAATACTAGCACGATAACAATAATAAAAGCAAATTCAATATTATAAACCGATAACAAAAACAATAACTATCTACTACCATTTTTCATTTTCTTCTCCACGCTTCTTCTTCTTCTTCTTCTTTTTTTTTTTTTTTTTTTTTTTTTTTTTTTTTTTNTTTTTCGAACTTTTCCACGCTTCTTCTTCCTTCTTCCTTCTTCCTTCTTCCTTATTCCTTCTTCCTTTTTCCTTTTTCCTTTTTCCTTTTTCCTTTTTCCTTTTTCCTTCTCCCTTCTTCTTTCATTCACTTACGACAGTCGACAAAAGGAAAAAAAAAACTAAAAGGCAAAATTGTCATTTGAAAATGAACAGTAGTTATGAGAAAACCTACTTTCCTGTCTCTTAATTTCGCAATCTTCTATACCCTAATAATACAATTTCTCAAGTATATTCTAAATTCAATAACTCTCTCATATCAAAAGTACGTAATACACAAATAAAAGAACACAAATCATAACTTTTGAACCTAAATAAAAAGGGGCTTCACCGACCACCGGACGAGGTTCACATGATGACATCTATAGCAAATAGCTCGAGTGTTGTGATTGTTGCGAAGAACTGAAATTGAAATAACATATGCGTCAAATAAGTCGCTGGCTTCAAGAATATTTATTTACTCAATAAACAACTAACATGAACCGTGACACTGCAATAGTCATCGCATGTATAGAACCACTCCTCTGCATCTAAGTTTTCTTCACATATTTCGGGCCAATGTTGACCACTTGTAATTGTAACTTCTTTCCCGTAGCAAAGAGTGAGTGGATGTTTATCGTGCTTGTAACATGTCACACTTGGTAGAGTTGCACATTTAAGGCCCATAAACGACTTGCATTCATTAGGAAACCTTTCTTATCTCACAAATTTTGAACTTTCGAATAATGATTTAGTAGGTGAAGTTATGGGTTTAATAGAATACCTAATCAAACTAAGACACATAAGCCTTAGCAACAACAAGTTCACTGGAAATATCCTTGTTTCATTTGCCAACTTAACCATAAAGTGAAACGGAAGGAGTATATATCAACAATTTACATTACCAGAATTTAGTATGAAAAGTCATTAATTACTACTACAGTATTAGTTATTAGTTAGTAAGATAGCATAAAAATAATTGACCAACATACAAAACAGAAAAAATGCCATAGATTAAAAAACATTGATGCTTTGGACGAGATAAATAAATCTACATGAAAGATAGCAAATCCTCAACACAAGTACAGTACGCTTCCTCAAATATTCAACTTGAAAACATGTAAAAGCAAATAAGCTTCGAACAAATCTAACCTTCAGACATAATACTTTAAAAAAATTTTGGAACATAGCTACTACAAGCTTTTCTCAATCCAACATAAGCTGACACGAGCTTGACCCTCTAGGCAGAGAAACCAAATCACTGAGTTTCTGAGATCGCTCTTTCTTTGAATACCTTTTGCAGGCAGAGATATCTGCAGTCTTTAACTGTCTTGCGTTCTTCAGGATGTACGCCACTATATTCTTCTCTTCGTCTTTTATCTTGAAATCTTTCCACTTTAAAGTATGTAGAAGGGAACATCACGCACGCACTCAGGAACTGACCTTGGTCTTCTCCAATGACATTCAATGGATCGAGGGGGTTTGTGTAATTAAGTTATTACCGTTGTATAGTTATGCAATTAATATCTTGTAACTAGGTCACCTATTATTATGTATATAAGGCAAAACCATAACACCTTATTGAATAAAAATACCTTCATACCAAATAGGTTTCTTGACAATGAAAAATATCAAATCCTGAACACAAGCACAGTACAGTTCCTATTAGTCTTCTTCTTGAAAACATGAAAAATGCAATAACATATAACTTCAGACAGAATAATGCTCCTAGATTGTTTTGGAACATATTATTACTACAAGCTTACTCCATTCAGCATAAACTGACATGAGCTTGAAGCTCTAGGCAG
Source organism: Noccaea bulbosa (assembly GCA_900406535.1). Classification (NCBI taxonomy): domain Eukaryota; kingdom Viridiplantae; phylum Streptophyta; class Magnoliopsida; order Brassicales; family Brassicaceae; genus Noccaea; species Noccaea bulbosa. Next base: position 14,016 of record OVBJ01002791.1, read on the forward strand.
AGAAGCCAACTCAATGATTTTCTGAGATCGCTCTATCTCTGAATACCATTTCTCCACGGAGATAGTCTTTAACTGTCTTGCGTTCTCCAAGATGTACTCCACGAATGTCGTCTCATCGTCTCTTATATCGAAAAACTCGCACTTGAAAGTATGTAGATGGAACATTAAACATTCAGGAACTGAGCTTGGTTCTCCCCACTCATCAATGGAGAGTATGGGACAAACTTCTACCTTGGACGACTAACAAAATAAACAGTATTGTGTGTTAAACCTTAAAACTAGAACTTAAGACAATGAAACAGTTGAAAAAAGAAACTGAAAAGCCATGAGGTTTGGTTAAATGTATGTACCGAGAAGATCTTGACAACTTGTAGTTTAGGAGAAGTTTCCAACAACCAAACAAGCAGATCCCACCACGCTGGGGAACCTCCAGATAGCTCCAAATGAAGAAGATGATCAAATCCAAAGCGGTGCGTAAACTGCATGAAGAAAACATAAGCACAACAGATAAAAAAAAAAATGTAACAAACCACAAGAAACTGTTGAAGTGTTTATGTGTTTCGACTTTTGAGTAAAAAACAGAGTAAGAACAATGGTTGTAACTTGATCTTTATTGATAACTTGAAAAAATGTATTACAACTCGGTTCTTGTCACACACGACAAATGATTCTAACTAGAGTACTTAACCATGAAATGTGTAAATGAAAGAACACAACTCTTAATCTATAAGACACAACTTGTGCCTCTTGATCAAGTAACTAACTAATGTGAATGTTAGTTCTAACTTTTAATGTTAGGTCTAACTTTTAATGTTAGTTCTAACTTTAGCAAATGTAGAACTAACTTATAGAATGTAGAACTAACTTACGAATGTAGAACTAACTTAAGAATGTAGAACTAACTTTCGAGATTTGATTATAGTTCAACACTCCTCCTTAATCAAATCTCTGTTGCACTCCAAGCTGTCTTCGAAGTTCTTCAAATCTTGAGCCACTTAACGCCTTCGTGACTATGTCTGCAAGTTGATCTTCTCCTTTGCAGTATTCCAGTTGAATAAGTCCCTTGCTCTCTGCTTCACGAACATAATGATACTTGATCTCTATGTGTTTCGTTCTTCTATGCTGCACTGGATTCTTCCCGATTGCTATGGCTGACTTGTTGTCACAAAAGATTGTGATTCCTTCCTTGATCTCTTCTCCAAAATCCTTGAGGAGTCTTTGGAGCCAGACGGCTTGATTCGTTGCTGCACATACGGCCACATACTCTGCTTCAGCCGTTGATTGAGAAACGGTTTGTTGCTTGCTTGATTGCCAACAGAACACGGCTGATCCAAGGGT